>SJYV01027188.1:0-172574 GCA_006410875.1 Neotragus pygmaeus
ATGGTTGGATGGCATCACTGACTCAATGGACATGAGTTTGAGTAATATCTGGGAGTTGGTGATGAACAGGGAAGCTTGGCATGCTGCAGTCCATAGGGTCACAAAGAGTCAGACACAACTGAGCAGCTGAACTGAACTGATATTATCCTCTTATTCTACCTTTCCTGGTAGACACGAATTTTATCCCAGCCCCGTGCAAAAGAAAAACAGTGCAAGCCATAAATGAGACACAGGTATACTTTTAAAAGTCCTAGAAGCCACATTAAACAAAATAAAGCAATACAAGGTACAAAGTTCAGGAGCAGTCCAGAAGTCCATCCTCATTTCCAACACCAAATACAAGGCAAGTCTTCAAGACCACCCCACCTCTGTTGCTGGTTGCAACTTCAGGGTCTATGACACCACTCTCAGTATAAGTAATTTGCCAGAAAGGTTCAGGGAGCTCGCTGAAAGCCTTTATACCCTTGGTTATGGTTTATTACAGGGAAAGGGTGAGAATTAAAAAGCAGCCATGGGAAGAGACACAAGGGCAGAGTCTGGGAAGGTTCCACTTATGGAGTTCCTGGTTATATTCTTCCAGGAGAGTCATGGACAGTGCAGACTTTCCCAGCATCATTGTGGGTAAGATGCATGGAGTATTGCCAGCCAGGGACACTTTTCTTAGACATGGTGTTCAGAGTTTTATTGGAACTCCATCACATTCATAATTGACTGCCAATATGGTTGACCTCAATATCCAGACCTTCTCAAGTTTGAGTTGATGCCATTTGACTCAAAGCCCTCATTAATCACACTGTTACACGGTCTGCTGGTGCTCAAGACTTCTAGGTAAACAGACACCCTTATCAATAGGACATTCCAAGAGCTTAAAAATTACCTCACCAGGAGTTAATTGCAAAGACCAGGCTTTTTTTAAGTAGGGTTAAATTCTATACTACACGTAAGTGAAATTAATTGTAATGTGTATTTTATTTAGCTCAGTTTATCCAAAATATTGTCACATAATCAATATAAAATAGTATTGATTTATTTTATGTCTTTCCCATATTAAGTCATCGAAATCTTGTGTATATTTATATACACAGCAGATCACAATTTGGACTAGCCTTATTTCAAGTGCCTTAGAGCCTCATAAGCTAATGCAGCCGAATCTAACAGAAGTGTTAGAGTCTTTGTGGGCATGGCTATCAGTGTGTTCTAATATTTTTAACCTATTGTTACAAATGTATTTATTACCTATCACACAAAGCCTATGTTTAACATAAATTTTTTCAAGTACAGAAACAAAAGCAGTATGAACAAATAATCTCCTTACCTTCCCATTTGAAATCTCAGTTGTTATTCCTTATGGAGGTAGTCAATCCTCTGGAGGACTTTGATTACTTTTAAAATGATTTTCAACTTGGTCATAAAGTGACACTGTAGATGGTTAATGATCTACCTCTTGTCCCTTATAATTCAGATTTCTATTTGCAGTGTCCCTGATTATTGCAAAGCATTTAATGTCCCTTCTCTTTCAATAGTATCTTTGACAATCAGAGCAGTAAGGGCGAGACTTTAGAGAATTCCAAAATATTAGTTTTTGTGTGCAAACCTTCCTCTCCCTGAAAGGGATGTTTGGTATAATTCATTTTTATCTTCAAGTGAAAATATTTCAAGAAATCTGCCAAAGCCTTAAAAATACCTAGAGCCTACCTAAGTTACCATCAAAACTAGTAGGAAGCACTGTTAACTATTAGAGAAATTATTATTTTTCAGCATTCTCTATTCTAGTTGCAGTCTAACACTTTAAAATATATTTAAACAGCAAGGGAAAAAACACTATAGAATAGTATATGTTGGCTTACACTGTTACGTATGTGCTAAGTATGGCTTTTGTTTATGTATAAACATTAAAAAGAGGATGTTAACAGTTCTAATGGTGGCTATTGAAATGCTGAACTGTAAAGGTCAAAGTCAGTCTGCAAGTGCCTTCCCACTCCTTCTTGGACTCCTTCCTTCCTTCCTGTGTTGCGTGGCCCCTGCAGTGGTGGGGCACATTGTGGGGTGGTAGTTAGTCCAAGTGTGCCTTGAGGATTTTGAATTCATTCGTTCTGCAGTAAGTTTTACAGTATTATCAGTCTCATATAGTTCCCTTGTTTTCTCCATTCCAAAACCTTAGACTCATGCTTCTGTAATGACTTCCCTTCCATCACAGACACCATTTCATGTGCAGTTGGCTCTGTATAGGTTCTGTTGTTTGCTGATTTTAGAACCTTGTGTCTGTAATCTTGTCTCTTGTTTGCATTGACTAGCTGTGAGATAGACAGTTCTGATGTTCTGAAGTGCTCTAGAATGGCAGCACTCTTCCTACCTAAATATGGGAGGTGATTTTAATTTGTGGGTGGGGGGAATCATCTGGATATACCCCAAGGACTGTAGCCTGCCAGGCTCCTCAATCCATGGGATTTTCCAGGCAAGAGTACTACAGTGGTTTGCCAATTCCTTCTCCAGGGGATCTTTCTGACCCAGGGAGACCGGGGTTCAATCCCTAGGTCGGGAAGATCCTCTGGAGAAGGAAAAGGTAACCCACTCCAGTACTCTTGCCTGAAAAATCCCTCGGATTGAGGAGCCTCAGGGCTACAGTCCATGGGGTCCCAAAGAGTTGGACACGGCTGAGCTACTTCACTTTCTTTCACTGTCATCTGGATATTAGCACTCTGCCTAGAAAATTAGCACTCTGGGGAAGCCACATTTCGCCTCTTGCAGCATGCTCACAAATGTGTGTGTTTATCAGTTGATATCCCAAGACGTTATTGTGACCTTTAAAAGCCCTTTCCCATTTTAACTGTTGACAGACACATCTGTTGACTGTTTAGTTAAAACTCTTAATCCCTTTCTCTTCTTATGAGCTGAAAATGCTGTGTCTTCTTTTTGTTCCCTTGCCCTGGTAACATTTATGAACAGATAATTAGTGTTCCTGATATAGCTGGGACTCTTGTTCATTCCTACTAAGACAGTTTTTGTTTTTTCATTTTTTTAATGTTATCTTAATATCTCCTCTCCTTTCAAGGCCATAAGTGATTCTTCCTTTAAAGTATTACATGATGTATTGAATTGGAAATATTACTTCAAAATAAACTGCATTTTACTGTAAATTAGTGACCTATCAAAAAGACCTTACCACCAACCAAATCAATACCCTGACCACACATATATGAAGCAGAGCTGGATTTTTAACTAATGCATCTTGTCTTAGTCAATTTGGGCTGCTATAGCAGAAAACCACAATCAGATATTGTTGATGGCTTAAACAACTTTTATTTCTTGCAGTTCTGAAAGCTGGGAAATCTAAGATCAAGGTGCTGGTAGATTCTGTGTTTAGTGAGAACCCACTTCTTGGCTGAAAGGCATCTTCTCTCAGTGTCCTCTGTGGTAGAAGAGGCAATAGACCTCTCTGGAGTCTCTTATAAAGAGCACTAATCCCATTCATAAGGACTCCAATCTATGATTTAATCTCTTCTTAAAGGCCGCACCTCCTAATACCATCACATTGGGGATTAGAATCTCAACATATGAATTTTGGGGGCCACAAACATCTCTTTAGGTACAAATATCCCTGGAAAGCACAGCTGATGTTATTGCACAATATACTAATAATAGATTCATTCAAATAAATGAAAAGTGAAGTAAGCAAAAGGGATCATTTACTAACTAGAAGATGTGGCCAAAAAAAAAAAAAAATAGGAATTCTGTGTTGATGACTGTTATGGTGACATTACTTTTCTGAATCTATCCACAGGGGGAAAAAAAAAAGAAAACCTCAGATAGATTGTCAGATAAACTGTAACAGTTAAAATTGAATAGCTTTTTAGTACAAGCATGTCCCAAATATTACATGGAACATAGTTATACTAAAAACTACTGCTGCTGCTGCTTAGTCACTTCAGTTGTGTCCAACTCTGTTCAGCCCTATGGAGTGCAGCCTTCCAGGCTCCTCTGTCTGTGGGATTATCTAGGCAAGAGTACTAGAGTGGGTTGCCATGCTCTTCTCCAGGGGATCTTCCCGACCCAAGATTGAACTCAGGTCTCCTGCATTGCAGGCAGATTCTTTGCTGCTGAGCCACCAGGGAAGCCCATACTGAAAATCATACATTGCTAATCTAAAATTCAGATTTAACTTGATGTTCTGAATTTATTGGCTAAACCTGACAACTTTTTTTGCTAAATCTGGCGACAAACTCTACAGCTGTATAATGTATGTAGTATCACCATTTGTCACAGAGGGCAGTAACAGGCAACTCACAGATGTAAGAATAGGAAAAGCCCTGAATTCCAGCCGTGCTCTCTGCAAAGAGCAGCAAGCCTCAGGAGGACAACTGAAACTAGAAACTTTTCCCTCATCAAGTTTCAGATGAATGCAAGGGGCCTGCAGTGAAGTTTAGAGAAACTAGAGCAGGCTAGTGTACTAGCGTAGGCTCCCTTCAAGATGAATGGAGAACTCACTTGGAATAGATTCCAAAGTTAGCAAAACAGACAATTGATACAGATGAAAAAGAAGGTCCAAAGGTTAGGAAAGGCCACAAGCTAGAATATCTGTAGGCCTTATGTTTGAACAATTCACAAGGACAGTGAAGAGGAGCTTTAACACCTGGAAGTTAGAAAAGCTATACTGACCACTTTTACCTTCTAGATGTCCATTGTTTGAGGACTGGTTGAATAAATAATAGTGCATTCACATAATTAATTACAATGTGATTGTACAGAGGAAAGAAAAATATCTCTGTATACAACCATGGATGTATCTTCAGGATATATTATTACCTGAAAATGTTTAGTAAATAATAAACTAGATTAAGAAATATATTTTTGTGTTTGAATACAATTCAGACTTTGTACAAGAAGAAATTTACATGTTATAGAATAAAAATCAATGTTGAAGGAGCTTTTTGGTTTATTACTTAACTTTATCTCATGGTAGCAATAGCATAGGAAGGCCAGCACATTCAAGGAGAACTCTTTAGTACGGTAAGCTTCTGTATATAAAAAAGAAGCTGCATGGTACTGATAAATTAAACAGTAACTTTGAATCTAAAGTGAAAGTGAAGTTGCTCAGTCGTGTCTGACTCTTTGTAACCCCATGGACTGTAGCCTATCAGGCTTCTCCATACATGGGATTAGTCCAACTCTTTGCAACTTCATGGACTGTCCAACTCTTTGCAACCCCATGGACTGTAGCCCACCAGGGTCCTCCATACATGGGATTTTCCAGGTAAGAGTACTGGAGTGGGTTGCCATTTCCTTCTCCAGGGGATCTACCCAACCCAGGAACCAAACCCGGGTCTCCTGCATTGCAGGCAGATGCTTTACCTTCTGAGCCACCAGGGAAGCCCTTTGAATCCAAGAAAAATTTTAAATCTGACAAGTTTCACACAGAAGGGAAATGAAAAGTGAGCGCAAGTTCAAATTTCAGCAGTGTCTACAAAAATTGTTTTCAGCTATTCTTAACAGATATGGACACTATAAATAATGCCAAATTATATTTTAAAAGATAATCAAGCATTAGAAGTTGGGCTTCCCTGGTGGCTCAGACAGTAAATAATCTGCCTGCAATGCAGGAAATCTGGGTTTGATCCCTGGGTCTGGAAGATCCTCTGAAGAAGGGAATCGCTACCCACTCCAGTATTCTTGCCTGGGAAATCCTGGGGACAGAAGTGCCCAGCCGGCTACAGTCCATATGGTTGCAAAGAGTCAGACAGGTCTTAGCAGCTAAACAATTCTAAAATTAAAAGTTGATTCCTTTTAATGTTGCAAGTGTTTTCTCCCAGTCTGTCAGCTCTTAATTTTGTCTCTGGTGACTTCATTGAACAGAAATGTAGACATGATGGCTGCTTCAAAATAAGTGATAGAATAGAGGTGAAGAGAAGTGGACAGACTTTGAAATACTTCAGACAATAGTGAACTAGATGTGAGAAGCAAAAGGAAACAAGACTGCTCAATTTCTAAAAGCTTTGTAGTGTTTATTGTGATTGTAAATAGTATCATATTTTCTATTTAATTTCTAAATGTTTATTGCTATGGTAAAGAAATGGTATTGATTTTTGCATATTGATCTTGCTATCTTAATAGGTTTAATAGTTTGTCTGCTAATTATATGAGATTTTCTTTGTAAATGATCAGTTAATTACAAATACTGAATATTTTTCTTCCTTTTCACAAACATGTTTTGTTTCCTTTGTATTTAATCAAACAGAACTTCCAGTACTATATTAAATAGTAGTATATGAGAGTTTTGCCTCATTCCTAATATCACAAGGAAGCTTCTGAAATTTCTTCATTAAATATATCATTAGTATTGATTTCTGTTTGTTAATTTGCTTGTTTTGCTTTATATTGCAATTGGGGATGAGTATCAGGAGAGGATAGAAAAGATAGATTTTATCTGAATAAGGAAATTTCCTTTTATTCCTATTTTTTAAAGAACTTTAAGAAAAGCTCAGGTGAATTTTGAACATTATCAAAAGTATTTCCTGTGTATTTTGAAAATGATCATGTTTCCCTTGCATCCATTAGTGTGATGAATTATGTTTTTACATGTTCTGATATTGACTGTCTTTGCATTCCTGAGATAAATTCTCTTTGATTCATGGTGTGTTTTTTAAAATGTGCTGCTTATTTTGTTGGCTAATTAATATTTAGAAAATTTTACTTTATGCCCCCAAAATAAATTGACTTATACATTCATTTTTTCATAGTTTCTTCATCTAGTTTTTATATTTTGCTAGTTATTTTTTCATTTGTCCTTCTGAGCTTATTCTCTGTTTTTCTCCCTGCTCTGTATCATGGAACAGGACTCAACCATTTCCATCATTGGGCTCCTTTGACCTCTGGCTTCTGGTACCGCTGCCCATGACATGCTTCTGGCAGGAGATGCAAGGGCAGCGATATGAATGAAGTCTGGATATTGACTCCTCAAGTTCCTTCCTATTAGACTGAAGTCTGATGCATCCTTCTACCAAAAGTCCCAGTTTCACTCTGGATTTTGTAAATTACTCTCTCAAATTACCCCTTTCGGTCAAAGAATGATATTGGCCTCTTTTATAAGTCTGATTGCAAAACTATTCTCTCTTGTTTTTCCTAAAGACAGTCCAAGCTGTTATAAAAAGTACCTTCATTAATATCTCTTCCATTTCCCAATATGAGTGTGTTTCTTGCTGGTTCTTTGACTGATACAGATACCAAAGTTACACTCACATCAAATTATGAGTTGCACATTTCTTTTCTGCTATAAGAAATAAATTGTGTAAAATAGACATATATTCCTTGGAAGTATGGTAGAAATCACCTATAAAACCATTGTTTTAAGGGCAAGGATTTACTGTAGTTACTAATCTATACAAATTTTCTATTTCAGTGTCAATTCTGAAGTATTATGTTGTCAAAAATATCTATTAACTTAAGATTTCAAATTATTAGCATTTAGTAGTTCACAATATTCTTGAATCACTCTTAAATATCTTTCACACCACAACTATTTCCCTTTTATTTAATCACAAATTAAATTTAAGTACTTGTATGCTGCTTTCAGAAATATAAATTGATGCACAGAAAATGGTTTGATGATTCCTCAATAAGTTGAACATATAATTACCATATAACCCAGTAATTCCACTCCTGGGTAGAACTGAAAACAAGTGTTCAAGAAAAAATGTGTATAAGAATATTCATAATAGCACTATTCACAATAGCTAAAAGGTGGAAACAACTCCAATGTCTGTCCACTGATGAATGGATAAACAAAATTGGATATGTCTACACAATAGAATATTTTTCCCCACAAAGAAATGAAGTACTGCTACATGCTACAATGTGGGTGAACCTTGAAGCATTATGCTAAGTGAAAGAAACCAGTCACAAGAGACCACATATGCTTCCATTATATGAAATATCAAGAATAGGCAACTCCATAGGGAGAGATAAGAGATTAGTGATTGCCACAATCTAGGAGGAAAAAGGGATGAAAAGTAACTATTTAAAGGAAAGAGGCTCCTTTTGAGGTGATGAAAATGTTCTGAAATTAGTGGTAATAGCTGCATAACAGTGTGAAGATACAAAAGTTTATTTATAGTGATTGTTGATGTTGTCTTAGATGTATATGACCAAAATAATTTAAAATAATTTGTATTTATGTGATGACTACATACCACCTACCGTTTAGAAACTCCTACTGCTGCTGCTATGTCACTTCAGTTGTGTCCGACTCTGTGCGACCCCATAGACAGCAGCCCACCAGGCTCCCCTGTCCCTGGGATTCTCCAGGCAAGAACACTGGAGTGGGTTGCCATGTCCTTCTCCAATGCATGAAAGTGAAAAGTGAAAGTGAAGTCGTTCAGTCGTGTCCAACTCTTTGCAACCCCATGGACGGCAGCCTACCAGGCTCCCCTGTCCATGGGATTTTCCAGGCAAGAGTACTGGAGTGGGGTGCCATTGCCTTCTCCGTTAGAAACTCCTGAGTCTTTCCTATATGCTTACCACATTTAGCTGGGTCCCTGGGGTAGAGAAATAGAGGAAGGATAGTAGACTCATAAGTGAGCCCTATGGATTAACCCTGCTTAACAGTTTCTGAGTGTTACCATTTTCTTTTCCTNTAGAAATTCCTGAGTCTTTCCTATATGCTTACCACATTTAGCTGGGTCCCTGGGGTAGAGAAATAGAGGAAGGATAGTAGACTCATAAGTGAGCCCTATGGATTAACCCTGCTTAACAGTTTCTGAGTGTTACCATTTTCTTTTCCTACAACCCTGACTAGTTGTGATGATGTCTCCTACAGCAACTAATGGCACAAACAGCAACTTAATCACAAATACATGCTGAAGATACTTGACTCAAACTTGACTCAAATACTAATATCACTGATGTCCACTCCTAGGCCCAAACGATGCCTTTTTTGGCTGCCGTTTTTGTTGTTGTTTATTAATTCATTTATAATCCACCTCCTTCCGAAAAAAATGTCTTAAGTTAATCGATGCCTTAGTCAAGAGCACCAATGTTTGTGCACGTCATTGCCCAAATTCCCTGTGTAAAAGTGGTTAGTGCCTCTAAGCAATTTCAGATGGATTTTAGTAAAATAACTACTCTAATTTTTATTGTTATTAGAAACAGCTGACCTAAGATTCAGACCTGAAGCCTTTAAATGTGTGAGTATTAAATGTGTGAGTGTTAAATATATGAATGTTAAAAATGTCTACCTATCCTTCATGTTGGGAATGAGAGGACTTTTCAAGAGCAGCCTTCATACAGTCTGTTGGTCATGGCAGGAATGATACCAGATCATGCCCCAGCATTTTGCTCCAAGCCTGTCCTCCATGGAGAACCTCTCCACCCTCCTATTCTCTTTGAATATCTCAGAATACAAAGTGAAGTTACAAAGGGAAGAGCAGGTGTTCAGAAGAAATCTATCTTGTATATGCATGGACAATCTAATTGAGATTTCTCCTGAAATCAATGCGAAGACAAACATCCTTCTATGATAGCACAACAAAAAATAAAAACAAACAAGGATTCTAGTGTCTATTAATCTTTGGCTTCAAATCTGGAGAAGTATCACTTTAAAGATTTTATATAGGAGGAGGGGATGTGGCTTTTCCTAGGGAAAATGGAAGTTATATGAAGATAAAATGGGGAAAAAAACTGATTCTAAAAAATAATGATTTTTAAATGAAACTATATCCCCTTGCTCAGGGGAAGTTCTCTCAGTTAAGTAGTATTTAACATGACACCATGTTACAAACATAAATGGCACCACTAAACTGAGTTACTGGAGATAATTAACAAAAAATTTCTTCAGAACTGGGAAAGATTCATTTTCTGCTAATTTTCTATAATGAGATTTTGTTAAATTTTCAAAATGTGAGAAGTCTATTTCTTATACCACCATGTCATTTTTGAAAAATATAAAATATCATTCTGTCATGATGAACCCAATGATAGGTGAGGATAAAAATGGAATTTGTTCATGAAATTAAGATTTTTTGACAAAAGAAAGATTTATTTGATAGTCTAGAAAATAATTGTATTAGAGGATTCAAGATTCAGAAAAAAGTGATAAATAGAGTAGCCTGAAAGAAATCGCTAATAGAGTTTCTACAAAACAAATTAAATTAGAAGTTATTGACATTGAATAAAGGAATGTAAGCTCAGTAATGGAGGATGTGAAAAATATCTAGCCAGAATTAGAGCATTCTTCAAATGAAGCAGATGCTGCTGTCAATAACCTAGAATGAAAAGTGGAATAACTACCAAATATAATAAAAGATATACATTGTAGATAAGCTGGAAAGAAAAATAAGTCTGGTGACATGTGAATACGAAAAGCTAGTAGTTAAAAAGAAAATGACACGCTAAAAATTGTTCTAATTAAATCTTAATTCCTTCAGCAATCCTATTTTGAAACCCTGTTCTATACTAATTTTCTGTTAAATTCTGGGAATCCACAACTGAGGAGATTTTGCAGATAATATAGAGATAGAGAAGGAGATGTATGAGAAAAATGTAATGTGATGCAATTTGATAAGTGCTTTTCTACAGGCAAGGATAACTTGTTTTAACAGTGTAAAGGTGGGGAACTGTTGCTTCTCTGGTAGAATTGATGAACACCTCTCTGAAAGGTGGTGGGTAAGCAGGATGCCTGCTTGCTCAGTTGTGTCTGACTCTTTGCAACCCCATAGGCTGTATGTAGCCTGCCAGGCTCCTGTCCATGGAGTTTTCCAAGCAAGAATACTGGAGTGTGTTGCCATTTGCTGCTCCAAGGTAAGCAGGATAGTCATGAGCTATACTGACAGTAGAAACGCTGTCACAGGTGATAAGAGATGATTGTAGGTAAGGACATTGCAAGCACAGGAGAGAAAGGAACTGAAACAAATGCTGAGTGTTTTAAAGGCATATTCTCACCACAGGTAGTCATGGTTAAGACAACTGGCAAAGAGAAGTTGCATACGAACAATATAGCTTTGCTTCTCTGTGATTTTATCCTTATCATATCCTATATCATGAAATCCAAATTTATACAAAGAGGTTTTGCATAGCTTGGCATAGGCTGTAGTACTTCCTTTTCCTCCTCTTCTGTGGCTTAATTACAGAGTTGATTTGTCCATTTTCTCTAATGCTTCACTAATTACCTCTTTCCAGCTTCCACCACAGGGAGGGTGTGTGTGTATGTATGTGTGTACTGATTGGCTGGTCATTTTCTGATCCCTGAATTAGCAAAGAAACTAAGTTTAAAGTAGGCAACATTCGTCTTTTCGTGAGTCACCATGAAGATCCCCTTTACCAACTAAGGTACTCTTTCTTGACTCTGGCATCTCCAGATATAAAATCTTAATAATTTAGATACAAAGCATTCTCCCTCATGAGTAGTATTTGCATTCTAAAGGAGGTTAGAACAAAAATTCTCTATAATGATACAATTTTAGTATTTTACAGATTTACAGATTTTAGTATCTGAAGATGAGAGATAAAAATACTTGAGAGAAGGTGAGAGAGAAAAATACTTGAGGCCAATGAGAGTTTTAACATGTATTCCACACTGTGCCGTGTTTCCCCCTGTGTAATGAACATTTTGAATATAAATTCTCTCTAATTTATATTAAAAGCTTTAGTTCATTTATCAGTTTACCATCTTATAAAGGATTATTATCACATTATTTTATTAATCAAGAATCTTGCTCTTACAAAGCATTTTATATGCCTTACTTTAATTAAACCTCAAGAGCGCCATTGGTATTGCTTTCACTACCACCTTCAATTTTGGATACAGAGCAGCTGAGGCTCAGGGTGGAATCAAGTGGCTTGCCCCAGGTTTTATGAGCTAAGACTCACAAGTGATGAGTCTTGGATTCAGTTCAGCATTCCTTCTTTCCGTTTACTGGGTTTTGTCAGTATACAGCTTTTTCTCACTATGCTACTCTGTGCCCTGCTCCCCAGAAATTTCTCGCCTTAGAGTACAAGGCTCACCCACAGGGATGATAATTCTGTATGTGTGGGCTCACAGGTATGCACTCTTCATATCTCAGGTACTTCAGATGCAGGCAGGTCAAGCATCATAACTTAAGAAACACAGGATAGGAGCTATTTGGGGTGATTATACAAGGGATAGCAGGATGGAAGCATTAATACTCCAATGAATCAGAGTCAAACCAAGGTAGAGGCAGGTCTTAGATATAACAGAACTTTAGACCTTCCACTAGCTCTTCCACTTCTTGCCCCTTCTCCTGCTGCAGTCCAGTCCCAGGGACCTTCAGAGGGCAATTGCTTTTGCTCTTTAGCACCGACTGCAGCTTGACCCTAAAGTGTTCTATGCTGCCTGCAGTTGTATTTCCTCAGAATAGAAGAAGTGTTACCATCTAAACCACCTAGTATTTCATTAGCCTGGTGGTTTGTATTAGAAAAGAAAAAGAAAGGTTCTTACCCCATGCAATGAATTTCATATCACGGAATTTCAAAATTAAAAAGACGATTATGGAATGAAAGCAATCAGGAGGGCAAAGGAACTGTTTAAATCATTCCAAAATCATTGCAGAAAAATAGCCACATATTCTGAAAATCCATAGTGCAACTCCAGCATCACTGAAGAGCTATTATTTCAGACTTAACTATTTGATTCTGGTGGGGTTGGGTTATTTTATAAAATCACATACTGCATAGAACTTCTATAAACAAATTAAGATAGACAGATTAGTACCCTTATTGGGCAGTGTTAGCAAAGGGAATTAAGGATCAACCTTTGTGCCACAGTGGTATGGAGATCCAGCTCTGTGGACAGCCTAATTCAAGTATCACACAATCACCCAGCAGCAGTGTGACAGCCATACTTCAGTGCCTCATCTGTAGCTTGACTTGAGGAGGAATGAAACTAAATGGATGTAAACTACTAAGTCTTCAGTAAAGAATGATTATTGTTGAAGGGCATTACAATTGACTCTCGCTAGTTATGATAGTTTTATTCTATACAGTTGCTGTGAACAATAAATTAACTAATGCTGAACCATTATTCCTAAATGAAATATAAGGTTAAGTTTTTGTCAACTGATCAAAACTTGATCGTGTTTTATGTATGCTCTGTTTAAAAATATTTTATTTCATACATATGGTTCATTCACTGATATTGAATTCAGAGACAATAGCACTGAACCCCATGCGTAAACCATACTTATCTAAAACACATATTTTCTCCATAATGCAAAAAGCCTTCTTGCTTTTTGGAATACAAGACAGTGCTTCATCCCCTTGACTTGAGAGCATTTCAAACAGAGAAATCACCAACAAAAACTACAAAAATGTAAAAACAAAGTGGCCCTGAGTAGACCTTAAGAAGAACATTTGCTTGCAATATGAAAACTCAAACAAAATGACCAAGTGTTTCCTTGTTGGACTTCAACTGAGGAAGTGCACATTAAGTGGCTCAAATTTTTGGCTACTCTGATCATGTCTGCAAATGACCACAAAAGTGCAGATTGGGGAATTAGAACTAAATTTTAACAAGTAGGTAAATACAAGAACATAAAATCCAGGAATATTGAAGATCGACTATATAATGTTGTAGTTAATGCCTAGCAGTCCGACACCATCAGTCAGCCCTAACTACTCATCATCTGTGTAGACTTGGGCAAGTGTCAGTTTCCTCACCTGTGAAATAAAAAATAACTGCAGCTCCAGCCTTCTGGATACATGATGAGAATTAAATGAGAAACTGACTGCATGTAAGTGTTTACTTGGCACATGACAAATGATCCAAAATATGCATTACTAATGCAAGGAATGCTAAGGCAACAAGAATTAACTTTAACATAAGTGGAATTTTCTTACTAACACTTCTCAAAATGTTGGAGGAAAATGCTTTGACTGAATAATTTACTTTTCCCTCTAATTTCCTGTGTATGAGCAGAACCAATTTTAGTGACAGATATAAAGGGTGTTATATTCTAATACAAAAATCACTTTGGTGAAGTATTATAAATCAGTAGTGTCATTCTCTAGGGATCTTAACTAAAGTATTCAGATGCTATATTTTAAATGGGGCCTTGTGCTAGAATTTCAATTAATGCAAATGGAAAGAAAGTTGAACTGTAAGTACTAATTTTATTTGCCTAGCTTAAGCCAGTGAAAAAACAAGCTCATGTCTCTAAGGATCTGATCTCAATGCTGAAAGATAAATGCATGGAAACATAATCACATGACCTAAAATTGCTTCTCTTTTGATACGTTTTAAATAGTTTCTATTTTGAATAAGCACTAGCTTTGGCTAGAAATCCTAATGATATATTTCCAATCTTTATCATCCATCTGTACAATGTCTGTGAAAACAAAAATTTTAAAATGAAAAACTACATTATTAATTATTAAGCCAAGAATTCCCACTCGAAAGTAGTGGTCACTTAATTCATTGAAAGGATATGAAGTATCTCTCACTTCATTTCAATTAGGTGTATTCAATACTCAATATTTCACCAGATAGTGCAAACAGAATAATTAATGAAGAAAACTGATGAAACCAAAAAGAGAGCAAATGAATGTGAGAAGTGTCTCTCTGTGTGTGCGGTGCATTTTGATTATAGACTGCCAGGTGGAGGTGAAATGATAAACTTTTCATGTTGAACGTAGTTCATTCAATTTCAAATGCTACCAAAATGAGATAGAAAAAAATATATTAAGTAAGGATATTTCATAATCATTTCTGGATTGCTTAAAGAATAACAATAACTAAAGGATTTTCTCCCCAGAAAAGTTCACAATACATACTCACATTTTAAAAATACACATGCATTTTTATAATGTTAATGTGTTTAAAGATGTACTAGAGGTCCATGTATCCTAAGTTAATAATTTTCTCCAAAGAGGCAGGAAAAAGTCACTTTTGATTGTATGTAAATTGATATTTTGGAAGGAAAGTTATGACGAAGCTAGACAGCATATTAAAAAGCAAGAGACATTACTTTGTCAACAAAGGTCCATCTAGACAAGGCTATGGTTTTTCCAGTCGTCAAGTATGGATGTGAGAGTTGGACTATAAAGAAAGCTGAAAGTTGAAGAATTGATGCTTTTGAACTGTGGTGCTGGAGAAGACTCTTGAGAGTCCCTTGGACTGCAAGGAGATCCAACCAGTCCATCCTAAAGGAAATCAGTCCTAGGTGTTCATTGGCAGGACTGATGTTGAAGCTGAAACTCCAATACTTTGGCCACCTGATGTGAAGAGCTGACTCATTTGAGAAGACCCTGATGCTGGGAAAGATTGAGGGCAGGAGGAGAAGGGGACAACAGAGGATGAGATGGTTGGATGGCATCACTGACTCAGTGGACATGGGTTTGGGTAGACTCCGGCAGTTGGTGATGGACAGGGAGGCCTGGTATACTGCGGTTCATGGGGTCACAGTGTTGGACACAGTTAAGCAACTGAACTGAACTGAACTGAAATTGATATTCTTACACCTTACCTTCTTTAATCATAAACTTTATGAAACACATTCAATATTCATGATATTCACAGATGTAGCTTTTGAAAATAATACAAGATAATAATTTAAAACATTTTTAGGAAAGTTATAAAGTTTGTGTTTCTATTTCTATAGATTTTCATAGTTTCATTCTCCCAATACTCTGTTAACTGACAATGCTGCTTAGAAAAAGCAAAGAAAATTTGCCTCTTTAAATTTTTGGACTGATAGAGTTTTGTGGATTTTCATTAAATTGGTATAGACTCTTCAGGGACTCGTCCAGTGGAAAGTCTGTGCATACCTTTGATTTCAATAAGGAAGGCAAGAGTGGTGAATTGTGAGGCAAAATAACTCTAAAAGAAAGAATTAGGAATGCATTGTTCTATTCTGAGATGTTGGATGGGCACTATTTGAAGAATTTATTCCGTTCATTCATAAGCCCATTCACTTCCTCTGTAAGCCTAAAGCAAAGTAACATCATCATTTGGGTCCGCAAGTGTTCCATTTTACCATGACCTCTATTTTTGCATATTTCACATTTCACTATGCTCCATAGACATATCATGAGGATTCATCTCAATTGCATTACAAAAACATTCAAAGATGGGAAGCAATTCATTTTTCAAAGATCCACTGGGTCACATCACCTGGCTTTAATAGAAATATACAATTATGGCTGATAATGCTGTTTAACACACTATGATCCAGAGTTGCAATCTGACACCCTTTGGTGCTTATCTTTGGCATCATCCAGAGGCTGCATTTGATGCCAAGCTTGGTCATGCAGGGAATGTAGATTTAAAGAGCCATTTTCATTTATAACAAACAGACCCAGCTGGGAACACAGCTGTTAAATGGGATGGCAAAGCAAAAATTTCCCACTACCTGGAAGAGTCTAATTACAAAAGCACCTAGACAACTTTCCAAAAGTCATAAATGAACTAGCCCACCCTCAATGTGAGATTAACTTAAAAAGAGAAAAAAAGTAAAATTATCTGAATCACATATAACAGAAGTAATCAGGAGTATTTTATAGAGTCTTAAAATCTATAAATGTCCAAAATGAACATGGCTTTGATTCTTAACATAGTTTCCAAACTTCTCTATCAGTTCAGCTCAGTCGCTCAGTCGTGTCCGACTCTTTGCGACCCCATGAATCGCAGCATGCCAGACCTCCTTGTTCATTACCATCTCTCAGAGTTCACTCAGACTCATGTCCATCGAGTCCGTGATGCCATCCAGCCATCTCATCCTTGGTCGTCCCCTTCTCCTCTTGCCCCCAATCCTTCCCAGCATCAGAGTCTTTTCCAACGAGTCAACTCCACACAAAGTGGCCAAAGTACTGGANAGAGTCCCTTGGACTGCAAGGAGATCCAACCAGTCCATTCCAAAGGAGATCAGTCCTGGGTGTTCTTTGGAAGGACTGATGCTAAAGCTGAAACTCCAGTCCTTTGGCCACCTTGTGTGAAGAGCTGACTCATTGGAAAAGACTCTGATGCTGGGAGGGATTGGGGACAGGAGAAGGGGACAACAGAGGATGAGATGGCTGGATGGCATCACGGACTCGATGGACATGAGTTTGGGTGAACTCTGGGAGTTGGTGATGGACAGGGAGGCCTGGCGTACTGCAGTTCATGGGGTCACAAAGAGTCGGACACAACTGAACAACTGAACTGGACTGAACTGAAGCTTATATTGATTTAGGAAAACATTCATATACAGGTACTGTAATTTTCTACAATAATAATTTCCCTGAAGAAGTAATACCTAAGGTGACACCTGAAGAATGAATTTAACATGGAAGCTGCATGTTTTGGAGGTGGAAAGAATGTATTTCTTTATGATAGCCTGTGTGGTGATGGGAGTAGGGACCAGAGGAGAAAAAAATAGGGAAAAAAGAAATAAATGCTGAATGAGATCAAGTTAAGGAGTTTGGACTTTGTCTCAAAATAGTGATCTAAAGTAATATTTTAATTAGCTAAAGATGTGGTCAGATTTGTACTTCAGTAAAGTTACACACAATAAAGGAGATAACTAGAGATATACAGCCTAGGAACTAGAGATATACAGACTAGGTAGGTAGTAACAGTGATTCAGTTCTCCTCTATCTGAAGAATTTTTCATCTTGGTTAATGAAAGCTCCATCCTTTCAAATGCTCAGACCAACAATCTTGGTTGCATCCTTGACTTCTTTTATATCTTCCATCCAATCTGTTTGCAAATCCTGTTTTATCTATCTTTAAAATATGTCTGGAATATGGCCATTTTTTTACCACCTCTGTTGCCAGTATCAGGTCACAACCATCATCTCTCTCATAAATTATTTCAAAAGTTTTCTAAAAGGTGACTCTGCTTCTATATTCTCCCCACCTACCACAAAGACTACTCTGAACACAGCAGTCAAAGTAAACTTCCAAAAGCCAGAATCAGCTCACTCCTCTGCTACAAGCCTTACTGTTGTCGCCTTTTACTCGATGTAAAAGCCGAAGTCTAGAAACCTGCATGTAACCTGGTTTCCGGTTTTCTCTCTAACTTCCTCTTCACCTCTTCTCTCTTTTCAAGCCACACAAGAGTACATAAACACTCCAGGGTCATTCCAGCTTTGGAATTTTATTTCAGCTATTGTTTCAGTCTAGAAGGCCTTTCCACGGACATCTGTATGGCTAATTTCCTCAGCTCCTCCACTTTGATCAAATCTCACCTGTTTGAAACTGTAATTAGCAGTCTGTTCCCTTATCATCCTTTAAACTCTCTAACCCTGCCCTACTTTTATTCTTTACTCAAAGCCTCTGTCTCTCTGTAATGTACTGTATAAGTTATTTATTTTTCATGTCTAGTGTTCATTTTCTGTCTTAACTTCTACCTGCCCCTATTCTTGATAGAATAGAAAGAGGGAAAATGAAAGCAAAAATCATTTGTTCACTGATGTAAAAAATTCCCTTGAGAAGTGTCTGGCACATAATAGTCATTCAAGTATTCATTGAATGAATGAATGGTGATAGAGATGGGGAAGCTTTCCCTGTTTTTCCCACCACATATAATTCTCCTTTATAATTTAGCGCAACTTTTGACATGCTCTTTTCTCTGCCGAGATTCTACTACTGGATTGTTTACAATCTCGTTTTTTTTTTCTCTTCACTGTGATTGTTGTTGAAATGTAATCAACTGTCAATGTCATCTCGGCTTCTTAGCCAGACTGAACGCCAGCTAGAGCATTTCAAATATTAATACACGTGCCATGCTGGGCTTCCCTGGTAGCTTAGCTGGTAAAGAATCCTCCTGCAATACAGGAGACCCTGGATGGATTCCTGGTTCCAGAACATCCCCTGAAGAAGGGATAGGCCACCCACTCCAGTATTCTTGGCCTTCCCCGGTGACTCAGATGATAAAGAATCCAACTGCAATGCAGGAGACCTAGGTTTGATCCCTGGGTCAGGAAGATCCCCTGGAGGAGGGCAAGGCAACCCACTCCAGTATTCTTGCCTGGAGAATCCCCATGGACAGAGGAGCCTGTGGACCACAGTCCATGGAGTCGCAAAGAGTCGGACATGACTGAGTGAGTAAGCACATGCCATTCNCCTGGAGGAGGGCAAGGCAACCCACTCCAGTATTCTTGCCTGGAGAATCCCCATGGACAGAGGAGCCTGTGGACCACAGTCCATGGAGTCGCAAAGAGTCGGACATGACTGAGTGAGTAAGCACATGCCATTCTACTGAAGAAAACATGAGTGAACTACATAGGCATCAAAGCTTTTAAACGGCTTATTCAGGGTTGCTGTTTCAGTCAATGTGGAGGATAACCAGTACCTTAAAGAGCAGGATTCCAATTAGATATTGTCCAAGAATGGATAGGATAAAGAGCACATTGAATGGAATTAAATAGGAACAAGTGTTGCGTAGGACAGAAATGATAGATGGACACATACATACATACATAGATTCCTTTCCCCTTTTATAGCACAACTGTATTTGGATTTACTAGTTCTATATCTGAATCCCACTATTCTCTTCTGATACCAGGTAGTAAGGAACAACTCCCTCAGATTCCCTTCAGAACCACAGGATGTCATCTCATATCTTAAAAATTTCTCTTTCAGTTCTGTTGTGTCTGTTATATGTTTGTTGTACATGTGCTGGGCCCTGAGAATGTAGGAAGAAATAAAGTACCTTTGCTTTGTATCTTCACGGAACTTATAGTTCCATCACAGTTCTGTAATGGACACCTGTTACCACTGCTGTGCTTTGCAGATCTTGCTCTTCCACACCTTACTCTAGTCTTGGCCTTGTAGGGAAGTAAAAAGTAATTGGAGAAGACACAGATGCTTTGCTTTCTTTAATCTGAGAAGATTGTATTAATATTATTGTTTCTAGGCTATTCAGCATATTTTTCTTGAGCATTTGTTCTGGATCCTGTTCTAAGTGCCAGAATCAGAGGTGGACAAAATACACATAGTGACTGCCTCCATGAATATTCCAATCTAATGTAAATGGATGATATTCTGTAAACCTCAACCAATGCAAGAAACTTCCACAAAAAATTACCTAAGTCCTGACAGTTAAATATTTTCCCTACCTGTGTCCCATTTTTCATTGCTATGGCAATCTACCAAAGATAGGAAATCGGGAGTTGGAAAAATTAAGGGTGAGTTCTTTACTGGGGAAAGTCTACTTTGCCACTGTGCATGGTTTACTATGCACATCAGTTGTTCTGGTTCTGAGTATCAACCATCCCACATTTGTATGTGCCCCCTGCAGTGGAAATCTGGTGTTTTAACCACTAGAATGTCAGGGAAGTCCCTCTTTATATACATGTTTAAAGTTGTAGTATAATTGAAAAGAATTTCCATCTTAAACTGACGTCATATTTTACACCACTTTGAATTTGTACTTTCCATATTGCCACTTACATAGTTAACCAGCAGTGTGATCCTGGGTAAGTCAGTGTGCACAAATTGCCTTGGATTCATCATGTATGCAATGGGTATAATAATAGACTACTTCACAGACTGTTAGGAGGATTCAATGAATTAAATATTTGAACTGTTGGAATAGTACCTGACCCTGTAATACTCATTAAGTATTAGCTTCTAAGAAGATAGAATATTTTACAGGGATTGCTCTGTAAAAATGGAATGTTTCTTCCTGCTCTTTGACAAGTCACGTCTTATCTTTCCTCTTTAAAATTTAACATGCAGTCATCTTTCCCCTCATCAAATTCTATAAATTTTTCTACTTTGTTTTTGTTGTTCAGTCACTGAGTTGTGTCCAACTTTTTGTGACCCCATGCACTGCAGCATGCTAAGCTCTCCTGTCCTTCACTTTCATCTCCCAGAGTTTGCTCAAATTCAAGTCCATTGAGTCAGTGATGCTATCTGACCATTTCATCCTCTGCCAACCTCTCCTCCTTTTGCCTTTAACCTTTCCCAGCATCAGGGTCTTTTCCAACAGATCTTTTCTTCAAATCAGTTGTCTACTTTAATAACAACAGAAATTGGTTAAAATTTACAAAACTGAAGGAGAAAGTAGAATTTCTTTTTTCAAGTCTAAACTTTTAAAAATAACCAATGGAATATTAAAAGATTGCTTTTAGGGTAGTATATAAAAAAGAAATACTCAATTCATGTTGAGCAAACTATAGGCTTCAATCACCTAAGCAATAACATAGAGTTGAAACTTTTTTTAATTTTTAGAATTTTGAATAAATTTGTCATGACATTATTATAGGTATAGGTCAGATCAAAAGTTTGGAAATATTTTTTTAAATTTTCCCTTATATTTTAATCTTCTTGAACTAAATTTACAGATTTGAATTAAAATGTTTCTATTTTCTGAGATGAGTAATGGGTATAATAGAAGGAGGAAGGATCTTTCCTTCTCTTCACTCATAGTGAATCTTCAATACATTCTCTTAGTTGATTTAATTTTCCGCAAAATGTCAAGTTAGAGGAAATGAAGCATCATGGTTATATAACATCAGGGCTTTATTAAAAACAAGAATACTAAAGGTATGTTAGTTTATTTTACAGTAATCACAGTACATGAACACTGACACTCTTGTAATCTTTACAACAATCTTATAATGTAAATATGTGTGAAAAAGCAAATATTTTGCAATTGAAGCAATCAAGCCTCCATTAAGTTAAATAAGTTGCCAAGGATCAGGTTTATAACTGATACCAACATCGTATCTTCAGACTGCATTTCCAGAACATCTTCCCAGGTTTTTTTCTTTGTTTTTCATTATTTCCTTTTATAATCCCTGACAGTGTATTGACTTTTTAGCCCTGAAAGCACATAATACCACTGTCTCTAGGTACTTTACCTCTTAAATGCTTCCTTGGTCTATACCAGTTGCTCAGAATCCACTTTCCTATAAATATGGTATAAGATCACTCATATGCACTATCAATCAACTGGTACCTTACAAACCTTTAGGTTCTTTTGAACCTAAAAGTCAGCTCCCAAATTGGAAAACTCACTTCATTTCCCTACCAACAACTGTTTTATGGTCTATACTATATCTTATTTATCTTTAATTTGTTTTATTTTACAAATATTAATATAATGCTTACTGTGTTCAGTCATGTTCTAAATATTTTACAAATATTATTTTTTCAGCCCTTACAAGTTAAGTACCATTATTACCCTCATTTTGGAGGTAGGATATGGAGATGCACTCGCCTAAGGGCACCAGGCTAGTAAGTGCAGAGTTTTACATAGTAATGATTATAAACAACAGAGCCACAACAGCACCATAAGTCCAACTGGTGAAATTCTAGTTTAGATTAAAATTTGAACAGTCTTAGATGAAGAACTATATACAATCAGTCTATCAGCTCTATCATCAACATCAGAAAATGATTCTAATACAAGGTCTAAAAGTTAGCATGGTACATGAAGAATAATGAAATAACGCCATTTGCAGCAACATGGATGGACCTAGATTGTCATACTGAGTGAAGTAAGTCAGACAGAGAAAGAGAAATATCACGTGATATCCCTTACATGCAGAATCTAAAAGAAATGATACAAATGAGCTTATTTGTAAAACAGAAACAGACTCACAGCCTCAGAGAACAAACTTACGGTTACCAGGGGAGAAGGACGGGGACAGTGGGTGGGGGAATGGATAGTTTAGGGAGTTTGAGATCCATGGGTACACACTGCTATATTTGAATGGATAACTAACAAGGTCCTGGTGTGTAGCACAGGCAACTCTGCTCAGTGTTATGCGGCAGCCTGGATGGAAGGGGAGTTTGGAGGAGAATGGATGCATGAACATATATGGCTGAGTTGATTTGCCATGCACCTGAAACTATCACAACATTGTTAATCAGCTACTCCAGTATAAAATAAAAACTTTAAAAAACTTTGCATGGTAGGTTGGAAGGCAATGTAGAAATAATTAAATGAAAATGGAAAAACTGGATTCATAGAATTACCTTAAACACTCCTGGCTAGGCTGTACACACACACACACACACACACACGTGTAGACAGATAGATGTACACATTTATATATACAAAATTACGTGTATATATACACATAATTTTATTTATATAGTAAGTTAACTAAAAATAAAAATAGAAATTTCATTGCCATCACATAACTAAACATGGAGCATTTCCTTGAGAGAATGAATTTCTTTGTTATTAATCTTTTTGTAATCTTAATGGTTAGAGTTAAAATAACTACTTCAGTTACTGTTAGAGAAAATTTTGATCTATGAGATTGATCAAAATCGCATTTACAGTCACTCTGAAAGGGAAGATGAGTATCCCTCTCTATTCCTTTCCAAAAAAAAAAAAAAATACTACACTGAATGACAAAACCAAAATGACTAAATTTATTTTCACTGTTTCAAATGAACAATTGATGTGAAAGTATTTCAGAATATCTTTAAAAAAAAAAATAATAGTTAACAATTTGAACACTTAATTTGTGCCAGGCACTTTTCTAAGAGCTTCACATGATTACCTCACTTAATCTCCATAATAACCCTGTGAAGTAGATACCATTATGATTCCCATTTTACACTTAAAGGAATTAAAGCTCAGAGAATTTACATAATTGGCCCAAGGTGATATAGCTAGTAGATGAAGCAGATTTAAACTCCAAAGTCTGACTTCTGAACTTTTGCTTCTAACCACACGATAGAAATGGTGGGCAGAATAATACAATTATAATTTGAAGGCTTTAGCCTTGTCCATATTCTTATTTTAGTCCTTCAAAAGTCCCTAGAAAATTAATAAATATCACTTGCAGTTAGGTAACCAACATGGGATGGTTCCCAAATTCTCTGAGAAAAGAAATAAAACTATCATGTAAAAACTCCACTAATAAACATAACACATGCTACCTGAGACTGAATGCCAATAAAATTCATTTTAAAAGACTTGCCTGTGGCTTGTAATCACTGCAGAGGCAAAAGAAGAGGTCCTCTCCTGGCTTTTTAGAGCCTAACAATAGGCTAAGTTTTTGAACAACAGTTTCACATTACTAATTTTATGTGTTTTAAAAACTCTTAATGGAGATACTAAGTCTGATAATGTATCCATTTATCTAGCTTGCAAATTAGTTCTGAAATATCCTTTTGTTTACCATAAATTTATCTTTTAACTCTCTTGCCACTGGCACATATGATATTAGATCCATGAAAATAGCAAATATAGTCCAAAATATTTACATAGCCTTATTATGTGACAGACACAGTCCTAAGCACATCACATATTTTAACTCATTTTAACTCACAACACCTTTATTAAATAAGCAATGTAACTATCACTGTGGCACTGAGAGGTTAAGCACTTTCAAGATCATTTAGTAGTGATAGAGACTGGATCCAAACTAGACAGTCTAGCCGAAGAGACCACGTTCATATCATCTATGCTGTACTATCATGAGGTAATCCAACTATTCTAGAACACCATTAGAGCCGCACACTTTTCTTTTGGGCAACTCATTTCTATAAGTCATGTCCAACTCTTTGTGACCTCGTGGACTGCAGCATACCAGGCTTCCCTGTCCTTCATTATCTCCCAGAGTTTGCTCAAACCCAGGTACATTGTGTCGGTGATGCCATCCAACCATCTCATCCTCTTGTCAATCCTTTTTATTCCTACCCTCAATCTTTCTCAGCATCAGGGACTTTTCCAATGAGTCAGCTCTTTGCATTAGGTGAGCAAATATTGAAGCTTCAGCTTCAGCATCAGTCCTTCCAGTAAATATTAAGGGTTGATTTCCTTTGCTGCTGCTGCTGCTGCTAAGTCACATCAGTCATGTCTGACTCTGTGTGACCCCATAGATGGCAGCCCACCAGGCTCCCGTCCCTGGGATTCTCCAGACAAGCATACTGGAGTGGGTTGCCATTTCCTTCTCCAGTGCATGAAAATGAAAAGTGAAAATGACGTTGTTCAGTCCTGTCCAACTCTTCACGACCCCATGGACTGCAGCCTACCAGGCTCCTCTGTCCATGAAATTTCCCAGGCAAGAATACTGGAGTGGGTTGCCATTGCCTTCTCAGTTAGGACTGATTAATTTTATTTCCTTGACTAGGTTCCCAAAGGGTCTCTCAAGAGTCTTCTTCAGCACCAAAATTCCTCATTTACTAAGCATTTATTGAGTACTAGTTTTCCTAACCATCCATGTACAAGAATACAATGATAAATAAGGCAGAGAAAGTTTTAAGGAGAAGAGGAAGGCATATAAATGATTACTTATAACAGGAAGCTAAAATGCCAACATAGAGTATATAGAAAGGACTGCCAGAGCATAAATTGACTATACTTCGTCTAGAAGTCCTCACTGGAGGAAGGAGAGAAAGGAAGAGAGATATTTGTAGAGAAGGAAATAAATGTCTCTGCCAAAAAAGTAATAATAACAACGAATTAAAAAATAAAAAGCAGAACCTATTCCCTTTAGATTTACCTCAAGGAAAACAATGGTGATTTAATAATGCTACAAGAATATGAATCATTTTATTGTCAGGATCCTTATAAGACACATAAAAGTGATAACTGTGACAACTTAATGAATTAATTATTTACAGAATTGTGGGGAGGGTTAAAGGCACCAGCAAGAGGAGAAGCCTGAGGAACTCCGATAGCCAGCTGCTGCTGCTACGTTGCTTCAGTCGTGTCCGACTCTGTGCGACCCCATAGATGGCAGCCCACCAGGCTCCGCCGTCCCTGGGATTCTCCAGGCAAGACCATTGGAGTGGGTTGCCGTTTCCTTCTGCAATGCATGAAAGTGAAAAATGAAAGTGAAGTCGCTCAGTCATGTCCGACTCTTAGCGACCCCATGGACTGCAGCCAGAAGCTTTTGCCCTTAGGGCTTCCCTAGTGGCTCAGACTGTAAAGTATCTGCCTGCAATACAAGAGACTTGAGTCGGATCCTTGGGTCAGGAATATCCGCTGAAGGAAAGCATGGCAACCCACTCCAGTATTCTTGCCTGGAGAATTCCATGGACAGAGGATCCTGGCAAACTACAGTCCATGGGGTCACACAGAGTCGGACACGACTGAGTAACTAACACACTTTCACACTGCCATCTCTAATTGGAAGGAGCGATGTTGCTGTCACTGAGACTGACAAGAGCTGGAATGGTGGGAGAGGGTCTGGTAGGAACTATATCTCTGGGTAGAGCACAGACACTACCAAGCCACGGCCCAAGGAATGGTTGGGGAAAATACATAATGTGACCTCATTATCTCCCATCCGCCAGTCTCCTGCCAGGATCTCCACTGGTTGAACAGAGTGAGAGTTTATGTGATATCGTTCACAGCAGTCAGAATCGTGCCACCCAGAGCAGGATGAGAAGTATCAGTTGCTGACCTAGAAGGACAAATAAATGGAGAATAACCGACACTCAATTATAAGCTCAAAAGACAGTACTTGGTACTTCATCACCTCAGAGAAAAGCAGGAAATGGATAGCAATAGACAATTTTTTTGGCTGAAATGAAGACTTTTCTGGAAGAGTTACATAAATTCTAAAATCAGCTATCTCAACACAGACTTTGCAGAGATCTCATGTGAAGATTTTTAAATTCAAATTTTGTGTCACTTTAACTAGGCTCAAGTCCCTCTCATAACACTAATCTTTTTTTTTTTTTTAATTGACACGTAGTCCATCTACAAAACCTACCAAAGAGAAGACTTTGTTCATTTGACCAGCAAAAGTTATTAATTCTACACCTAAACATCCTTATATCTATTTTCTTTTCCTACGGGTACTGTTCAGGTTTTTATCAGCCAAGCTACTATTGCCTTGACAGCAGGGAACTCCAACTCCCTGAAATGACAGGCTGCTATCTGCCCAGAGTCCTGACTATACTTCCTAAATACAACATAAAATAAACTCAAACAAAGGCACCAGGAATTTCACATAGAAATATATTTTACTGATTATGTTTTCCAATTTGCATGTAATTTCCAGTCATTTTTACTGTGCAAGATTAGCATTTAATTACCATTTATTCTTTTTGGTTTTAAGGAGCCCCACTAATTAAGGGAAGAAAGAATTTAGATGAATTTTGCTGAATAAACAAAACTACTTTGATCTTTATGTAAAAATTAGGTATTCTAAAAATTCCATTAATCAGCATTAATGTTCCCTCTGGTCATATTTAGGTTTTGAGAGTTTAGTACTATTTCCCTTTATTAAACTTTCTTTTACATTGCGCTTAACAAAGATTTGAACTGCACAGTATCTCTTCCTTGTTAATTTTTTTCTTTGATAAGAATGGAAAGCCAGAGCCAATTGTCAAAGCTGTCCTTGAGGGTAAAAAAGAGGGCAAGAAGATGAAATAGGTAAGAACGAAGGAGGCAAGAGCTAAAGTTGACTACAAATTTTCATATCTTTTAAGCTTAATTAAGGTTAGACCAAGAAAAAGCTAACATTTATTGAGTACCATTTATTTCCTATTTGATACTCATAACAAAGCAATGAGATAACCTCATCAAATAGTATGTGCATGCACGCTAAGTCACTTCAGTCATGTCTGACTCTTTGGGGCCCTATGAACTGTAGCCCACCAGGCTTCTCTGTCCACAGGATTCTCCAGGCAAGAATACTGGAGTGGGTTGCCATGCCCTCCTCAAGGGGATCTTAACCAACCCAGGGATAGAAGCTACATCTCTTATATCTCTTGCATTGGCAGGTGGGTTCTTTGCTACTAGCGCCACCTGGGAAACCCATCATATGGTATAAGGGTAAGCTATTGATAACATGGTACAATGACCATGAGTATCTTATTTAAACTTGTCAATCTCTCTTAACAAAATTTAATTTTCTCATCTATGAATGAGGAAAACTATCAATATTACCTCTTTCACTTGTGAAGTTTAAGTAAGATAATAGTTGTAAATTATTTGAACAAAGGTCAATCCCTTATAGCTAATACATGGTAGAGCACACACCCTGACTCCTTGACAGAAATCTAACCAGAAAGATGGAGAAGATCTCGATCCACTTAGCAATATTTCTCAAAGTGGTCCAATCCTACCTCCACTGTAATCATTTCAACAACTATTTTTAAAATTTTCATTTCACTTTTTAAGATGACAAACTCAACCCATGGATTTATCTTCTCCTGTCTTTCTCTCTAAAATGAAAAGAAAGGAAAAAATATTTTATTCTTACACATAATGAAGATAGAAATGAGGGAAGCTGCCGGGCTCCCAATCCTGAATCCCCCTCCCACCTCCCTCCCCACAACGTCTCTCGCCAATAGAGTATTGTAAAGTAAAATAAAGTAAAAATAAAAAAATAAAATAAATAAATGCATTCATGGAAAAAAAAATAAATAAATTTTAAAAAATAATAAAAATAAAAATACATTATGGTTGTTCCCCTGGAAAAAAAAAAAAAAGAGATCTAAACAGAAAAGCAGGTGGAACACAGCTACCACTGACTGATACTCATAAAGCTTGAGAGAGTAATGCAAGGAATACTACCTTCCACCAGGGAAAATAGTCTGTCTTCCATGGAAAATTTCAGATGTTCCAGTTTCCATAGAGGCTTGGAGTGAGTTGTAGTTTATTAGAAGCACATTTTATTTGAAAGTCTTTTTGCAACAATAGACTGTCTCCACCCCTCTCTTCTATCCTAAAGTCCTCAAAACCTGGCAAGAGTGTGCTTTCACCCCAAGCAATAAAATCACATTCTTCTCTAAAGAAATCGAACAAATTGCTTTCACATAATAGAGTCAGTTTGTATGAGCCTTGGTGGGGAGCCCCTGAGTATGGTGGAACATAGTAAAAAGGAACTAAGATTTTGTCTTTTCTTTGCTTGTCATACATTGTCATCTACACATAAAGGGCACCCAAGAAGAAGGTTCAGTGGATCTACCCAAAGTCCTTTTCTATTTTTATTAGTCAGAGAAGTCTTCTTTTTCTGTTTTATTTTTCCAGAGGTAGTGCCTTTTTATCCCATCTTTCCAGAGAGCATGATTTTTCTAGTTTCAACAATGATGCAGTGCAGGTTAACAAGTTCAACAATGATGGGATTAGCAAGCAGAGACCTCCACATGCTGGCATCTAAGGGACCACTAATACCTCCTTCTCTGCTCACACAAAAGCAAGGCATGCCTTTATTTAGCTAAAAGCATTACCCATTTACCCAGATATCCATATCCAAGAGAGGTAGATGATCGGAAGCCATTCTACCTCTACATTGAATAAGCCAATAAAGAAGGGTCAGCACTCTGTTTTCTTGGACAAAAGCCCACTTGCTACTTATTTTTGTACAGCCTCTGAGCTAAAAATTTAATACTTTTTAATGGTTGAATAAAGTTAAAAGAAGATTAATATTCTTTGCCTGTGTTTATGGTATGAAATTCAAATTTCAGTGTCCATAAATGGTTTTTTTTTGGGGGGGGGAATATAGTCATGCTCATTTATTTATTATTGATGACAGCTTTGGCAAAACAGTGGTAGAGTTCAGTAGTTGTAATAGAAAACATAGGGTGTATAAATCCCAAGATTCTACTCTCTGGTGCTTTACAGAGAAAAGTGTTTTCAGTCTCTATCCTAAAGCATAGTTATTGAAGAATTGTTCTTTTTCTTGCTCATTGGAGAGGATGGGTTGGAGGGTTGACATATTGTTATAGACTCTACACTTTCTTTCACCTCTTTTTTTAACTTGCTTTCTTTTGGGCTGGTCTATGCATAGTATCTTATATTTTACATTACCTGTGAAATATAAGGTAACAATAGTGCCTTCACTATTGTTAGAAAGCTGAAAATGAAATCACATAAGCAAGATCCATGTCTACCCTCTTGTTGGTGGTGGGAATGGATGCAAAGGGCAGATTTTGAAAAAGTCAGGCTGAATTTGTGCTATGTGCGAAGGAGAGGGGAAGTCAAGCCAAATCTTTCACCCTCATCTTTAGGACCTAGAATTTCAAGAGGTTCTCTGTAAACAGCCCCAGAGGACCAATGTTTAAGAACTGGTTGTTGTCTTTTTATAAAAATCTTCTTTTGCTATTTTGAACCTATGCAATAATATTCTATGCAAATCTTCTCTCTGGAAACAAATTTAAACCAAATTTTCAACCACTGCCTAATGCCATGTTCCTATAGAATGGCCTTTTAATAGCTCTTCTCCTTGATACATGTGCAAGAAATCAGCTGTCAGGTTCTGAAGAGAAGACAGGAGCTGAACCTGAATGGAGAAGAGAACTATTAGAGAAATCCTCAGAGCTGACATGAGGTTAGCCAAAGGACAACCGGTACGCCTTCATTTTCAGCTCCTGACATGTTATTGAGCTGCCCTTAAAGAAGCACCACAAATCACTGACATTCTGAGAGGTTGGCAGAATTTTTGCAGTGTTATAATGCTTTCATTTTATGCCCTAGAAATACCTGATATAATGTGAATTTCCATTTGGGAATTTAAGTGTTCTTTCAGTGTTTTGACATAAGTGCATGAAGGAGCCAGAGGCACCTACAACATTGAAGGTGAAATCCAAAGAAACAATGAAGAACAAACAAAGAGCTTGTCTGTGGATTTCTTATTCCAGAATTCCCCAACCCGATGGCTTCTAGACTGTTTAGAAATGAGGTCACCTCAGAGGGCTTTGGGGTTGGAAACAGAAGATTTAAGTGTGCAAGTCTAATTGGGGATCTGGTTATGCTTATGATATAATTCTAAAGCTAAAGGAAAATTAATATTTGATTATCCAAATTTGTGCCCAATATCAATCACTGATACAATGCTGTCTTTTAAAAGAGAAGTCATCTTATTTATATTCAGACAAAGTACATACTGCAGAAACATGAAGAAAATCTACTTAGAATGGTTGACATTTGTCTTTTGGACATTACTAGGAAGGCTGCCAGTCTATTTACCTTCAAAAAGACAAAGATAAAACTCTTAAAAGCAAATTGGTCCTTGTAATGCATTGGGATTTATTACCTAAGCTCCAGTAAAGAAGATAATATACATGCCCTGTAAGAATTTGTGAAAAGATAATGTTGTGTCAAATTGAAGTTATTATAATTATTATCATGTGCCATTAGGAAGATAGCCACTATGTTTTAGTCATGTACTGGCTCTAGACAAAATTTAATAGCAACATAGCATTGTGCTATATGGCAATTATGCTAATAGTCATCTAATTCATTATTAGGTGGAGTCACAATTGTAATGAAATGATTCCATGAATGATTCATAAAGCACATTAACCCTTGTGGCATTATTAAATTCTGTATACTCTCCTCCAGAAAAGAATACTTTTCATACTTTTAAAACATAAAATTTTAACTTTTTGCAGGATAGATATATTTAGACGTTGCTGTTGTTTTAGAATACACGGGGTAGATATTACAAAAACAGAATTTGATATTCATTATATATAACCACTAAATTATACTGAGACACATACAGTTGCATGCATGCATGTGTGTGTGTGTGTGTGTGTGTGTGTGTGTGTAGCCTGCTCAAGCTGCCATAAAAAATACCAGAGATGAGGTGGCTTAAACAACAGAGATTTCTTTTCTCATAGCTGGAAGCCAAAAGTCAAGATCTAGGCGCCACCAGTGTTGGTTTCTGGTGAGGCCTCTCTTGCTCACCATGTGTCCACGTGGCCTTTCCTTTGCGTGTACATAGAGAGGGACACAGAGAGAGGGGGGTCTCTTGTGTGTCTTCCTCTTCCTATAAATGCACCAGTCCTGTCAGATGCTGCTAAGTCACTTCAGTCGTGTCCGACTCTGTGCGACCCCTTAGACAGCAGCCCACCAGGCTCCCCCGTCCCTGGCATTCTCCAGGCAAGAACACTAGAGTGGGTTGCCATTTCCTTCTCCAATGCATGAAAGTGAAAAGTGAAAGTGAAGTTGCTCAGTCGTATCCGACTCTTAGCGACCCCATGGACTGCAGCCTACTAGGCTCCTCCATCCATGGGATTTTCCAGGCAAGAGGACCGGAGTGGGGTGCCATTGCCTTCTCCGATAAGGCTCCACTTTTATGATCTCGTTGAACTTGAATCACCTCCTTAATGACCCTGTTTCCAAATGCAGTCACACTGATTCTTAGGGCTTCAATGTGTGTACTTTACACACAAGTCAGTTCATAACTGCACAGGAAGTGCATTCCCTTTTTCACTCATTTTAAAATTATTACAGAAAAATACATTACATATTGAGCTTAGATCTTTTATTCATACCCTGTTAATAAGCCAGCAAAGAGCTAAGTGATTTAAGTTGATTCTTAGCACAGGTGGTCCTTTTGGGACCTTGTAAAAATAATGGTAACCTAAAATGATATCTTTTAATTGTGAGACAACTCCACCAATGTTTTAAAATGGAAAGCAAGTTAATATTTGGATATTTGGATATATGTTGTATTTTATGTGCACAATTTATTACTGTGATATTCTTGTTTTAAAATATGGTATAATAAATGCTATTAAACATCTTGATTCTGATTTATTGAAACACCCAAGAACCGTTTTTAATCTTTGATATTCTTATTATTTTTAAATTTAGAAAATCCTTCCCCCAAAGTTCAAGAGTAGTAAGTAGCAACACTGAAATCCAGATCTCTTAGAATAACTTATTTTTCCCTAATTTCTTGCTACGTAAGATGGAATGTTTTATGATTTATGATTCCAAATAATGTTTGTTACTGCTGTTATTGTTTTCTGATGGCTTAAAAGTTGAAAGAAAGAAAATTTGAGTAATTCATGATAGATTAATGTTTACCTGATTTCATATTTTGGGGTTGGAAAAAGTACCTTCGGTTCATATGAAGAAAGACCAAGCATCTTCAATAGCCCAAGAATGGGAAAAAGAATAACAAACAGCCAGGGAGAGAGGTTAAGCAGTGTGAATTAGCACTCCCCTCTCTAGTTTACATGCCAAACAGCAAAATGCAAAGTGCTACTATTTATTAAATAATAGAATTGTAAATAGTAACCACTAGTCATCAAGTAGCAATTATGTGACAGTCAGTGAAAAGTAGACTTTCAATAACCTTTATTTCATGTAATCCTTATAACTCTAGGCATAATTATCATAATTTTTCCTTATTTAAAAGATGAGGAAGCTGAAGCTCAGAGAGGTTACTTAGCTTAGCCAAGGTTACGTAGTAAGCATCCAGGTGAAAATTCATACCTAGAACTGCCTTCTGTATCCTTGTATGTTCTATTTATGCTACAGTGTCCACCCATATGTCCAAAAAAGTGTCACTTCAGTTTATAGAACGCTTTGTATTACTAAATAGTATAAAAATAATGCCAAAAGGTATCTTCCCTCCAGATGGTGTGAATAGAAGGAAATCATGTTAGTGGATATGATAATAATGATAATAAATATCATAAGCTATGAGTGCACTTGGCAAAACTTGTCTATGTACATGATCCTTTATTTTGAAATAAGCCTTCCATGTGCACCACCCTCCTTCCTGCTTTTTTGCTCTTCTTCGTGTTTTCTAACCATCTTGGAATCCTTTAACCTACACAATTCCATGAATTCTTTAAGAGACATCTAAAGTTTAACTCCTTCTGGAGAACTTTTGTCACATATTTTAACCAAATGATCACACTGCATTTATGGCCTTTCCCAACTCTTAGCCTGTGGCTATGAACTAAAAGCTATTTTTCTCCACTTATATATCAAAACTACAGACATTCTCAGTCCTTCTACAGCAAACTCTCAGCACATGCGAATGCTTAAATCAGTTATTTGATTAATGAACTGTCAGATCAAATATGTCTTTTAAACTGTGTGTAATTGATCCATTTATTGGATTAAGGAGTCAAAGGTACATATATGTCAGGGGACGTTTAAGGAATCCAACATGTTACATTTTTCTTCCTTTATGTGCCATTTCTCAAGGACTCTCTGTTCCTTATCAGTTCCTATTTTGGGAGCGAGTAGAGCTGCACAAAGTTCTCAGAACTGGGATCATAAGAAAGGGCATCTGCTTGGATTCCTTTCAGTGACTCCCTTCAGTGACTCTTTTCAGCATCAGCGACCTTGTATGTATTAGACTATCCATATTGTGGCTGTTGATAAAATTTCATCCTGTGTGATAGCTGTGTAATCATCTTACTAAAGATATATAACCCTGAATTTCTGCTAATAAAATACCCTTGCTCCATCAGAGCTTGGGTCCCTGTATCTTTCTTTCTTTCTTTCTCTCTCTCTTTCTTTCTTTCACTTTTTTATTGTCAACTCTGGACCACCAGGTTCCAGTCCATTAAAGGACCGCAACACATATATCCTGTCAAACCAATATTGTATTTTCCCCCAAATAAACTCTGTTCCAACTCTGAAGACTCCAAACACTCATTTCAGAGTAGTGAATATGGATGCCTAATATACTCAAACGGAGAAGGCAATGGCATCCCACTCCAGTACTCTTGCCTGGAAACTCCCATGGATGGAGGAGCCTGGTAGGCTGCAGTCCATGGGGTCACTGAGTCAGACACGACTGAGCGACTTCACTTTCACTTTTCACTTTCATGCATTGGAGAAGGAAATGGCAACCCACTCCAGTGTTCTTGCCTGGAGAATCCCAGGGATGATGGAGCCCAGTGGGCTGCCGTCTGTGGGGTCGCACAGAGTTGGACATGACTGAAGCGACTTAGCAGCAGCAGCAGCAGCAATATACTCAAACAGAAGTTTATCAACGTATCTGTCCTGAGTTCATCATAAGGGACTGATGGTACAGAGATGAATGAAATCCTGTCCCTGCTTATAACAAATGTAGCAATCTAGTAGAGAGGAAAGGATTGTATAGACATATAAGTTAAAATATTTAGTGAATTTGATGTTTCCTAAGGAATTAGAAAGAAATAGCTATGTCATCAGAGAAAATCAGTGAGTTTTTAGCTGATTAGCCTCAACTGGTAAAATAGACACAATAAATTTCTTATTTAAATTTGGTCTTAACAAATCATAAAAAAGGTGATTGAGTCTTGGGGACAAATCTTGACCAAGGAAGTCCTCTGCAGAGTGATGGTAATATGTTTATTTATTATTAAAAACAAGTAGATAAACAACAAGGATATACCAGATAGCATGGGGAACTCTGCCTAATAGTCTGTAATAACCTAAATGGGAAAAGAATTGAAAAAAGAATAGATACATTTCTACGTACACCTGAATCACTTTGTTATATACCCAAAACTAACACATTGTTAAGCAACTATACTCCATTATAAAGTAAAAATTTTTTTAAATACTAAATAAAATCCAAACAAAACAAAGTGAATCGATATCCTGTCCTATGACCCACTCGTTCTTTCTCTATAAGATAAGTAAATCAAACTGTAACCAGGTTTGTGGTGAACACTGAATCAAGAGGGCTTCCCTCCTGTGAAGAATCTGCCTGCAATGGAGGAGACTCAGGTTCAATGCCTGAGTCAGGAAGATCCCCTGGAGAAGGGCATGGCAACCCACTCCAATATTCTTGCCTGCAGAAATACATGAAAAGGGGAGCCTGGCATGCCTCAGATCATGGAGTCACAAAGGGCTGGACACGACTGAGCAATTAGCATTTCATCTCATTTGAATTAGAATAATCAGTTCTGTAATTACAAGCATGTGACCTTGGAAAAGTAACCACATTTTGACTTGTTACACATCTGAAAAATGGCGATCATAATAATACTTACATCTAAGATTGTTGTACCATCTGAGTGAGTTAATACACATAAAATGTTTACAATAGTTTCTTGCACAAATAGAGGTACAATAATAAAATAATACTAAAAATTTTAACGATGTGGTTTGGAACATCCTGGTGTATACAATACACCGCAGAGTTATAACAGCCAAGTGAATGGATTTATTTATTCATTCAGTCATTCCTTGAGATCAGTTGAGCACCTTACATGTCATTCACTGTACTTGGTGTTTATGATAGTCAACCAATCAAACTCATGTCTTCCTTTAACAAAACTTATATTCTAATAGGAAACTCATCAAATAATAACAATACAATGTGATGGGTCTTATTGTTCAAGGTTGGGGACTTAAATTCCTATTTCCAATACTTCTACATAGAGGGAACTCCATGTGCATAACTTACTGGATTTTCTCTGTGTACTCATTTATTTGTCTTCCAGAAAGGAGAAGTAAATTCCCTAAAAGGTTAATTGATTACCATGCATCCAGGGATGGATGCCTAGCTTCCATTCCTTTACTCTTCCTCACTTGTTTACCTACCTGAAAAAAGCAGGTGTTCTCTTTTGCAACATAGTCTGCTTAAAAATATATTTATTTATTTGGCTGCAGCAAGTCTTTTGGGGGCACACAGGATCTTCAATCTACTTTGTGAAATGTGGGGATTTTAATTGCTGCCTGCAGACTTTTAGTTGCAGCATGTGGTATCTAATTCCCTGACCAGGGATTGAATCCAGGCCCCTTGCTTGGGAACATTGAGTCTTAACACTGTGCTTCCAGAGAAGTCCATTTTTACTGTTCAAGCTCTTTAGAAATGTCAACTTTCAACTTAGGTTATATTTTCACTTTTTGTTATTGGAATTTTTTCAATAATCCATTTAAAGTTTTGCTCTTTTAGAAGTTAATTCTCCATCATTTATTAATAACAATAGCTACAATTATTGAGTACTTGTCTATCATGGCACAAATAACTTTATATACATGATCTCATTCAATCTTTATAAAATCTTAACAGAGATGGTGTTATGATACCCATATTCAGATACGAAAATTAAGGCAGAAGAGGTGAAATAACTTGTCCCCAGTTCACATAGCTAGTAAGTGGCAGAGTCATGGTACAAACCAATTACATTATTTTACCTCCAATGTCTATCTCCTGTAATTTTTAATCTAATTCTCATTTGATTCAGAACTTATGAAGTTATGAGAATTATTTCCTGGGTATCTTAAACCCCATCTCTTAACAATCATACTTTGCCTTCTCAAAATCTAATGTTATTTCTAAATTTTGCCTTACATGTTTTATCCCCTAATTATTTATAGGGGATATTTATATAGGATATGAGCAAAGAAAATGGCAGTGCACTGCATCCAGTCTCTTCCACTGGTGAATCAAACTACTAAACCTTTGATGAAGAATAAAATGTGTGGTTTTTGTGTGGGAAACGTGGTAATTTTCTTTTCCTTTTTGATTCACGAAAACCCAAGCAGAATTAGCTTTAATGAGGTATCATATGATTTTAGAAATATATTTACATATATATCAATGTACATTGTGATACTTAAATCAATATGTTCCTTCCTGAGACTTTCTCATGAATAATTTTTGAACCACAGAAATACATACTTTGAATTAATTAAGTTCAATTCAACATAAATTTACTAAGCATTACAATATGCAAAGCATTGTGCAAGGAACAACAAAGAATACAAATTCTATCTTCAAGGATATCACAATGCCTGACACTGTGATTGCTTATTCTCATTTCTATTCTCAGAAGTAATTTTATTATTTTCTAAGTGAACTTACTGTTTTTCTTCTCCTATTTGCTTTGTTGCCTAATATAAATGAGAGATGGGTTCCTTCATAAACCATATTTTTATGGCTTTGCATCATAGCAAAGGAAAAAGGTGAATAAGAGTCTTCTGTTTCAAACTAAAAATTTTAAATAGCACCTAGAACACTGTCATCATAAAAATAATTGGTTGTGGTGTTGATGCCAGCATTTATTTCCTTGGCACTTTATCTGACTGAAAACATTACAGCTTCCCCCATCCAAAGCATCACAAATGGCTGAAAAATATCTTCCTATATTCTGAAACCGTTCTGAGACATGTACAGTTATGTGCTTCAAATTAACCACAACTAAAAAACAATTGGCACAACACCTGCTCCCTAGGGGCAGAGAGTTTAGAAGGAAAGAGAGCAATCATGAGGAATGAGAGCCTGCTTAGGAAAAAATTCTCCCTAGCAAAACAGCAGGATTTATGAAAAGCTGTCTTCCTTCTAATAACAACCTACCTTTTTACAGAGGAAACTTTTTGTAACTTTCAGGAATACAGGCTAGAAGTTTGCCCTACATTCCCTGATATGTCATATTACGGTCAAGGTATATACTGTATGATGTTAAAAGAAAATCACTTTATACATTGATGATTCTGTATATGCTTATTATGGCCTCAGTATTCCATGTTTCAATCTACACTGATAAGATGTTAATGTAAAGTGAAAAAGCAACTCTTTTAAGGAAAGTATGCAGAGACTGAAGAAGAGAAGAATTACGTAGTCTTTTAAGCAGCACAGTGAGGCTGGATTGGATAAAGAAAAACAAAGAATGGCTTTCTGTATCAGTTTGTCTTTTTGTAATTACAACAATCACTTTAAAGAACTGTCTGGATATTAAAAAGGTAACAAGTAAAATCAATCTAATTATCCACAGTGAACTTTCCTTCCATCAATTTCCATTACAGAGGAAACAAAATTAAACATTACTTACTACTTCAATATTAATGCTAGCTGCAGCCCCATTGAGAGGTGCTTAGATGCACACCATTTGTTCCAAATATGAAAGTGATTCCTTTGACTGTTAGCACATGCATAGCAAGAGAGAAGAGACAGGGAGAAATTACTAATTCTTTTTTTCTTTCAACAAATAAGCCCTGGGCTTACCCCTGGGACTATAAACATACATAAAATGTTGTTTCTTTATCCCAGGAATTCAGAGTTTGTTTGGGGAGTCAAACATAAACAGATAATAATGAAACAATAAAGTAAGAGCAGTGATAGAGAGATTCAGACAGTCCTGAGAACCAGTAACTAGCCAAGTCAGGATGTCTGTTAAAAGAAGAAAAAAAAAAAGAAGAGGGACGTTAATCAAGGATGAAGTTAAACTATGTTTTGGGAGAAGTTGGAAAGAGGAACAGAACACTTAGGAAGAGCCCCAACAAAAACATGGAGGTGAATAATACTAGGAGCTTATGGAACCATAAGCAGTTTGCATGTCTAGCATGATAAGCAAGGCACAGATTGCCATACAAGAGGGCAATGCACAATAAAGACATTTCGTATTTCATTTTCAAGAACAGAAATTTGGCTCAAAAGAGATCGAGTCCGAATGTTTGTAAGCAATGGAGCTGCATAGTAAGATCGATATGCTGGATTGTTCCACCGCCCTCCCACCTGTCTCAATTCTGTGCTCTTTCCCGGAAACTAACTGATACAGATTACATTGAAGGGTCCTCATACCCTATGATTTCTAGTTGGGTTTGGCCAACAGGGGCTCCAGTCAAAGATTAGAGGGAAGGAGGGAATGAGGACACAGTGTTATCTGGTATGATCTGAACAAACTTTGGTCTGGAATGTCCCCTGATTAAACAAAGACTTCTGTTTGCTTTCAAATCAGCCAGCTCTACTCACTTCTGTGTTCTAGTAGTCACTCCTTCACTGCATCCCATGAGATGTAGCAGTGGTAACAGTTTGGCCAGACTATTAACACCATCTGTTGCTGTTGTCCTACACCCCAACCTATAGACATCATCTCTTGGTGAATAAAGTTTTCTTGAAGTAATTTTATTTTGTATTGAGAATTGATACATGTTGCATTTAGATAAGCCAAACTGAGGTCTGTAAGGGAGATGGCTTAAAAAGAAGAGCTGATGAGACATGCTGAACAACTTAATTGCATCAAGGACATTTGTGTCTGATAGGCAGGAAAAAGTTTGAGAAATACTTGAAGATAAAATCTGTTGGATGCATTGGTTGATGTTGGGAGAAGGGAAGAAAGGAGGGGAAATAAAGATGGTTTCCAATTTTCTACCTTTCAAGTTTTCAACTTCAGTGACTAGATGATAGATGATGGTGCTACTAGTGGAGACTATAGATGAAGGAGCAGGTTTATGGGGAAACATAATAAGTTCACTTTCACATGTGTTGGCTTTGAGGTGTCTTGGTCTATTGGTTATATGGAAATAAATGATCAAGACTGAAAATAATATCTTTGAAAGTTGTCAGCATATCAGTAAGTGGTGCTTAAACCATGAGATTGAGAACAGTGAACTGGAAAAGAAACCCTAGAAAGAGCTGACATGTAAGAAAATGTTCTCAAATATTAATGTTTGTGAAGTTCTACTCAGATGGTTTGTTAAAATGTATCATCCAGGGTCCCTAGTTTAGTGACTGATTCAATAGGTTGAGTGGTAGATTCAGGGATGATGTATCCCAAACACGTATCCCAAGTGATTCTGATTACATAGTTTGCAGACCACACTTAAAGAAATACTCATTTAAAGAATCGAGGTAGAAAGAAATGTTCACAAAAGAAAAAAAGAAAGGAATATCCAGAATATAAAGCAAATTCATAAAACTAAACGACTCAATTCAAAAATGGGCAAGGGACATGAATAAACATTTCTCCAAAGAAGGTACATGAATGGCTAAAGAGCACACTAATCATTAGGGAAATGCAAGTAAAAACACAAGGAGACACCATTTCACACACATTAAGTTGGCTACTATCAAAAAACAGAAAATAGCAAGTTTCGTTGAGGATGTGGAGAAATTAGAATGCTTATACACTGTTGGTGGGAAAGTAAAGTGGTATAGTCACATAGAAAACAATATGGCAGTTCTTCAAAATCTTAAAAGTTAAATTACAACATGATTTAGCAAGTCCACTTCTGAGTGTGTTTACAAAAGAACTGAAAGCAAAGTTCTAAAGAGACATTTGTCCAACAAGGTTCTAGCAGCATATCCTTAATGGCTAAAATGTCAAAACAACCTAAGTATTCACTGATGGATGGATTAACATGTAGTACATGCATACAATGGAATATCATTTGGTTTTAAAAAAGAAGGAAATTCTGACATATGCTACAAAATAAATAAACCTTGAGAACATTATGCTAAGTGAAACATCAGTCATCTCGACACAAATACTGTACTCCATCTACACGAGGCATGTAGTGAAATCAAAATCACAGACACAGGAAGTAAATGGTGGTTACCAAGGGTTGGAAGGAGGGAAACTGGGAAGTTACTGTTTAATAGTTATTATTTAAAGTGTTTCAGTCTTACAAGATGAAAGAGTTCTGCAGAGGAAGGGTAATGATGGTTACACAACATTATACATGTACTTAGTACCACTGAACTGAACTTAAAATGGTTAAGATGGCAACAATACATTAAGTGTATTTTATCAAAACACAGTATAAAATATAAAATAAAAATAAATTCACCATTTTATCCCAGAGGGGGGAAAGGAGAGAGAAAACTGGTCAGAATATGAAAGTAAGGAGAATTTCAAGATGGAGAGAGCAGTCAACAATATCAAATGAAGCAGATGACCATATGCTGTAACAGCTTATTTTACCATAAATGGCAAGGAAATATTGTCCCTAAATTTCAATACATTTTCTGTATATCTCTCAGTAAAATCTGGTGCCCTCCTTGGGATAAAAATATAACATTAAATGCTCTTGATGTTCTCTTGAATTAGAGTTATCCACCAAGAAATGGAATCTCTCTTCTTTATGAATGAGGCATTCATTGATTTTAGAAATATGCACAATAGAAACATTTTTAACCCAAAATAAAGCACTCAAACACAAGACAGCAGAAAGCTTGTAGAATCCTGGCTGTTTGCATACTCCACCAGTTCACGTTTCTCCCAAGAAGAATATGAAAGTAACAAACAATAATCATAACAGCAAAATCTTAGACCTACTTGCCAGAAACATACAAACATGGCATTAGGCAGATGTGGTTTTGAGAAGAACAAAATTTCTTAAGAAACTTACTGAGCTCTCACTTATTTCAACCTGAATCTACAGATTGGACCTGCTATTTCTCAGAATCAATATAAAGCATAGAAACACAATATATCGTTAATATTTAGTTCTTCCAAAGGCATTTATCTTTTTGCATCTTCACAGATCCACTTTCTTTTGAGCCTTCAAGTGATAATTATCTGTGTTCTATACAGCTTCATTTTTCTCCATGTTTAAAAGTGACTCCAGGTGGCTCAGTGGTAAAGAATCTGCCTGACAACGCAGGAGACCCAGGAGACATTGGTTCGATCCTTGGGTTGGGAGGATTCCCTGGAGGAGGAAATGGCAACCCATTCCAGTATTTGTGCCTGGAAAATCCTATGGGCAGAGGAGCCTGGCAGGCTACAGTCTGTAGGGTCGCAAAAGAGTCGGACATGACTGAGGAACTGAGCATGAGCACTCTTTGAAAATACATCTTACCATTTTTAGATTAAGACCACATGTACTCAAACAAATAGCAAATATTAACTTTTAAAGGAGAATAGTGGTTAGGATTATTCAAAATATGGGTTAGATCCCATTAATTTTATTTGCCTTTAAAGCTTTCAAGAAAGTACTTTATTTTCCTAATTGTATTTATCCAGGACTTAAACTAATGCTTGTGCTGATTTCTCCTCCTGAAAACAAAAGATACATTCTTAAACCCACCAGCTTTTCTACTTCTTTATTGTTCCTGAAGTTGGGTTTCTTTCATTGTATACTTTGGTCCATTTCACATCATCTGTTTTCACAGTTTCACTGTCCGTTCTGACCTTACTCACTTATTCTCCTTTAAGGCTTAGCCNAGCAGAATTAGCTTTAATGAGGTATCATATGATTTTAGAAATATATTTACATATATATCAATGTACATTGTGATACTTAAATCAATATGTTCCTTCCTGAGACTTTCTCATGAATAATTTTTGAACCACAGAAATACATACTTTGAATTAATTAAGTTCAATTCAACATAAATTTACTAAGCATTACAATATGCAAAGCATTGTGCAAGGAACAACAAAGAATACAAATTCTATCTTCAAGGATATCACAATGCCTGACACTGTGATTGCTTATTCTCATTTCTATTCTCAGAAGTAATTTTATTATTTTCTAAGTGAACTTACTGTTTTTCTTCTCCTATTTGCTTTGTTGCCTAATATAAATGAGAGATGGGTTCCTTCATAAACCATATTTTTATGGCTTTGCATCATAGCAAAGGAAAAAGGTGAATAAGAGTCTTCTGTTTCAAACTAAAAATTTTAAATAGCACCTAGAACACTGTCATCATAAAAATAATTGGTTGTGGTGTTGATGCCAGCATTTATTTCCTTGGCACTTTATCTGACTGAAAACATTACAGCTTCCCCCATCCAAAGCATCACAAATGGCTGAAAAATATCTTCCTATATTCTGAAACCGTTCTGAGACATGTACAGTTATGTGCTTCAAATTAACCACAACTAAAAAACAATTGGCACAACACCTGCTCCCTAGGGGCAGAGAGTTTAGAAGGAAAGAGAGCAATCATGAGGAATGAGAGCCTGCTTAGGAAAAAATTCTCCCTAGCAAAACAGCAGGATTTATGAAAAGCTGTCTTCCTTCTAATAACAACCTACCTTTTTACAGAGGAAACTTTTTGTAACTTTCAGGAATACAGGCTAGAAGTTTGCCCTACATTCCCTGATATGTCATATTACGGTCAAGGTATATACTGTATGATGTTAAAAGAAAATCACTTTATACATTGATGATTCTGTATATGCTTATTATGGCCTCAGTATTCCATGTTTCAATCTACACTGATAAGATGTTAATGTAAAGTGAAAAAGCAACTCTTTTAAGGAAAGTATGCAGAGACTGAAGAAGAGAAGAATTACGTAGTCTTTTAAGCAGCACAGTGAGGCTGGATTGGATAAAGAAAAACAAAGAATGGCTTTCTGTATCAGTTTGTCTTTTTGTAATTACAACAATCACTTTAAAGAACTGTCTGGATATTAAAAAGGTAACAAGTAAAATCAATCTAATTATCCACAGTGAACTTTCCTTCCATCAATTTCCATTACAGAGGAAACAAAATTAAACATTACTTACTACTTCAATATTAATGCTAGCTGCAGCCCCATTGAGAGGTGCTTAGATGCACACCATTTGTTCCAAATATGAAAGTGATTCCTTTGACTGTTAGCACATGCATAGCAAGAGAGAAGAGACAGGGAGAAATTACTAATTCTTTTTTTCTTTCAACAAATAAGCCCTGGGCTTACCCCTGGGACTATAAACATACATAAAATGTTGTTTCTTTATCCCAGGAATTCAGAGTTTGTTTGGGGAGTCAAACATAAACAGATAATAATGAAACAATAAAGTAAGAGCAGTGATAGAGAGATTCAGACAGTCCTGAGAACCAGTAACTAGCCAAGTCAGGATGTCTGTTAAAAGAAGAAAAAAAAAAAGAAGAGGGACGTTAATCAAGGATGAAGTTAAACTATGTTTTGGGAGAAGTTGGAAAGAGGAACAGAACACTTAGGAAGAGCCCCAACAAAAACATGGAGGTGAATAATACTAGGAGCTTATGGAACCATAAGCAGTTTGCATGTCTAGCATGATAAGCAAGGCACAGATTGCCATACAAGAGGGCAATGCACAATAAAGACATTTCGTATTTCATTTTCAAGAACAGAAATTTGGCTCAAAAGAGATCGAGTCCGAATGTTTGTAAGCAATGGAGCTGCATAGTAAGATCGATATGCTGGATTGTTCCACCGCCCTCCCACCTGTCTCAATTCTGTGCTCTTTCCCGGAAACTAACTGATACAGATTACATTGAAGGGTCCTCATACCCTATGATTTCTAGTTGGGTTTGGCCAACAGGGGCTCCAGTCAAAGATTAGAGGGAAGGAGGGAATGAGGACACAGTGTTATCTGGTATGATCTGAACAAACTTTGGTCTGGAATGTCCCCTGATTAAACAAAGACTTCTGTTTGCTTTCAAATCAGCCAGCTCTACTCACTTCTGTGTTCTAGTAGTCACTCCTTCACTGCATCCCATGAGATGTAGCAGTGGTAACAGTTTGGCCAGACTATTAACACCATCTGTTGCTGTTGTCCTACACCCCAACCTATAGACATCATCTCTTGGTGAATAAAGTTTTCTTGAAGTAATTTTATTTTGTATTGAGAATTGATACATGTTGCATTTAGATAAGCCAAACTGAGGTCTGTAAGGGAGATGGCTTAAAAAGAAGAGCTGATGAGACATGCTGAACAACTTAATTGCATCAAGGACATTTGTGTCTGATAGGCAGGAAAAAGTTTGAGAAATACTTGAAGATAAAATCTGTTGGATGCATTGGTTGATGTTGGGAGAAGGGAAGAAAGGAGGGGAAATAAAGATGGTTTCCAATTTTCTACCTTTCAAGTTTTCAACTTCAGTGACTAGATGATAGATGATGGTGCTACTAGTGGAGACTATAGATGAAGGAGCAGGTTTATGGGGAAACATAATAAGTTCACTTTCACATGTGTTGGCTTTGAGGTGTCTTGGTCTATTGGTTATATGGAAATAAATGATCAAGACTGAAAATAATATCTTTGAAAGTTGTCAGCATATCAGTAAGTGGTGCTTAAACCATGAGATTGAGAACAGTGAACTGGAAAAGAAACCCTAGAAAGAGCTGACATGTAAGAAAATGTTCTCAAATATTAATGTTTGTGAAGTTCTACTCAGATGGTTTGTTAAAATGTATCATCCAGGGTCCCTAGTTTAGTGACTGATTCAATAGGTTGAGTGGTAGATTCAGGGATGATGTATCCCAAACACGTATCCCAAGTGATTCTGATTACATAGTTTGCAGACCACACTTAAAGAAATACTCATTTAAAGAATCGAGGTAGAAAGAAATGTTCACAAAAGAAAAAAAGAAAGGAATATCCAGAATATAAAGCAAATTCATAAAACTAAACGACTCAATTCAAAAATGGGCAAGGGACATGAATAAACATTTCTCCAAAGAAGGTACATGAATGGCTAAAGAGCACACTAATCATTAGGGAAATGCAAGTAAAAACACAAGGAGACACCATTTCACACACATTAAGTTGGCTACTATCAAAAAACAGAAAATAGCAAGTTTCGTTGAGGATGTGGAGAAATTAGAATGCTTATACACTGTTGGTGGGAAAGTAAAGTGGTATAGTCACATAGAAAACAATATGGCAGTTCTTCAAAATCTTAAAAGTTAAATTACAACATGATTTAGCAAGTCCACTTCTGAGTGTGTTTACAAAAGAAGTGAAAGCAAAGTTCTAAAGAGACATTTGTCCAACAAGGTTCTAGCAGCATATCCTTAATGGCTAAAATGTCAAAACAACCTAAGTATTCACTGATGGATGGATTAACATGTAGTACATGCATACAATGGAATATCATTTGGTTTTAAAAAAGAAGGAAATTCTGACATATGCTACAAAATAAATAAACCTTGAGAACATTATGCTAAGTGAAACATCAGTCATCTCGACACAAATACTGTACTCCATCTACANATGGATTAACATGTAGTACATGCATACAATGGAATATCATTTGGTTTTAAAAAAGAAGGAAATTCTGACATATGCTACAAAATAAATAAACCTTGAGAACATTATGCTAAGTGAAACATCAGTCATCTCGACACAAATACTGTACTCCATCTACACGAGGCATGTAGTGAAATCAAAATCACAGACACAGGAAGTAAATGGTGGTTACCAAGGGTTGGAAGGAGGGAAACTGGGAAGTTACTGTTTAATAGTTATTATTTAAAGTGTTTCAGTCTTACAAGATGAAAGAGTTCTGCAGAGGAAGGGTAATGATGGTTACACAACATTATACATGTACTTAGTACCACTGAACTGAACTTAAAATGGTTAAGATGGCAACAATACATTAAGTGTATTTTATCAAAACACAGTATAAAATATAAAATAAAAATAAATTCACCATTTTATCCCAGAGGGGGGAAAGGAGAGAGAAAACTGGTCAGAATATGAAAGTAAGGAGAATTTCAAGATGGAGAGAGCAGTCAACAATATCAAATGAAGCAGATGACCATATGCTGTAACAGCTTATTTTACCATAAATGGCAAGGAAATATTGTCCCTAAATTTCAATACATTTTCTGTATATCTCTCAGTAAAATCTGGTGCCCTCCTTGGGATAAAAATATAACATTAAATGCTCTTGATGTTCTCTTGAATTAGAGTTATCCACCAAGAAATGGAATCTCTCTTCTTTATGAATGAGGCATTCATTGATTTTAGAAATATGCACAATAGAAACATTTTTAACCCAAAATAAAGCACTCAAACACAAGACAGCAGAAAGCTTGTAGAATCCTGGCTGTTTGCATACTCCACCAGTTCACGTTTCTCCCAAGAAGAATATGAAAGTAACAAACAATAATCATAACAGCAAAATCTTAGACCTACTTGCCAGAAACATACAAACATGGCATTAGGCAGATGTGGTTTTGAGAAGAACAAAATTTCTTAAGAAACTTACTGAGCTCTCACTTATTTCAACCTGAATCTACAGATTGGACCTGCTATTTCTCAGAATCAATATAAAGCATAGAAACACAATATATCGTTAATATTTAGTTCTTCCAAAGGCATTTATCTTTTTGCATCTTCACAGATCCACTTTCTTTTGAGCCTTCAAGTGATAATTATCTGTGTTCTATACAGCTTCATTTTTCTCCATGTTTAAAAGTGACTCCAGGTGGCTCAGTGGTAAAGAATCTGCCTGACAACGCAGGAGACCCAGGAGACATTGGTTCGATCCTTGGGTTGGGAGGATTCCCTGGAGGAGGAAATGGCAACCCATTCCAGTATTTGTGCCTGGAAAATCCTATGGGCAGAGGAGCCTGGCAGGCTACAGTCTGTAGGGTCGCAAAAGAGTCGGACATGACTGAGGAACTGAGCATGAGCACTCTTTGAAAATACATCTTACCATTTTTAGATTAAGACCACATGTACTCAAACAAATAGCAAATATTAACTTTTAAAGGAGAATAGTGGTTAGGATTATTCAAAATATGGGTTAGATCCCATTAATTTTATTTGCCTTTAAAGCTTTCAAGAAAGTACTTTATTTTCCTAATTGTATTTATCCAGGACTTAAACTAATGCTTGTGCTGATTTCTCCTCCTGAAAACAAAAGATACATTCTTAAACCCACCAGCTTTTCTACTTCTTTATTGTTCCTGAAGTTGGGTTTCTTTCATTGTATACTTTGGTCCATTTCACATCATCTGTTTTCACAGTTTCACTGTCCGTTCTGACCTTACTCACTTATTCTCCTTTAAGGCTTAGCCTATCTCATTTTAAAATTGTTTCCTAAGTGGCTTGACCACTTTGATCTGCTATTCTGCTACCATGTCAGTTTTGCTTCTTGAAGTAATTTCTGTGAATAACATGTACTGGTTGGATGCATTGCAAATTAAACTACATTTGCAATTTCAGAAGCAGTATGGATAGTGGTTTACATGTAGCCTTTAAAGTGGGTTGTGGTAATCATCTAAACTCACCAAGTCTTAGTTGCCTCACCTATAACACAGGGATAATAGAGGACTTCCAGGAAGATTCATAATTGTCTGAATGCAAATCTCTCTAGCCATCCTCCAAAACTATACAGATAAATGACCCACACAAACTCCCTTTCTTTCTATATGGGTGTGTGCATGCTGTTACTTCAGTCATGTTGACTCAGTGAGACCCTATCGACTGTAGCCTACCAGGCTTCTCTGTCCATGAAATTCTCCAGGCAAGAATACTGGAGTGGGTTGCCNAAGCTAGATTTAGAAAAGGCAGAGGAACCAGAGATCAAATTAGCCAATATTCATTGGATCATAAAAAAACCAAGGTAATTAAAAAAAAATTCTACTTCTTCTTCATTGACTATCCTAAAGCCTTTGACTGTGTGGATCACAAGAAACTTTGGAATATTCTTCAAGAGATGGGAATATGAGATAACCTTACCTGCCTCCTGAAAAAATCTATATGCAGGGCAAGAAGCAAGAGTTAGAACGAGATATGGACAACAAACACACTGGTTTAATATTGGGAAAGGAGTGTGTCAAGGCTGTATATTGTCACCCTAATTATCTAACTTATATGCAGAGTACATCATGAGAAATTCCAGGCTAANCTGAAAAAATCTATATGCAGGGCAAGAAGCAAGAGTTAGAACGAGATATGGACAACAAACACACTGGTTTAATATTGGGAAAGGAGTGTGTCAAGGCTGTATATTGTCACCCTAATTATCTAACTTATATGCAGAGTACATCATGAGAAATTCCAGGCTAATGAATCACAAGCTGGAATCAAGATTGCTGGGAGAAATATCAACAATCTCAGATATGCAGATGATACCACTTTAATGGCAGAAAGTGAAGAGGAACTAAAGACCTTCTTGATGAAGGGGAAGGAAGAGAGTGAAAAGGCTGGCTTAAAACTCAACATTGAAAAACTAAGATCATGACACCTGTTCCTATTACTTCTTGGCAAACAGATAGGAAAAATGTGGAAACAGTGTCAGATTTCATTTTTTTGGGCTGTAAAATCAATATGGATGGTGACTTCAGCCACAGAATTAAAAGATGCTTGCTCCTTGAAAGAATAGCTATGAAAAATCTATACAATGTATTAAAAAGAAGAGACATCACTTTGCTGACAAAGGTCTGTATAGTCAAAGCTATGGTTTCTCCGTTAGTCATGTATGAATGTGAGAGTTGGACCATAAAGAAGGCTGAACCCTGCAGAATTGATGCCAGGAAAAATATCAGTAACCTTAGATATGGAGAACACACAACCCTTATGCCAGAAAGTGAAGAAGAACTAAAGAGCCTCTTGATAAAGGTGAAAGAGGAGAGTGAAAAAGTTGGGTTAAAATTCAACATTCAGAAAACTAAGATCATGGCATTAGGTCCCATCACTTCATGGCAAATGGATGGGGAAGTAATAGAAACAGTGACAGGCTTTATTTGGGGGGACTCAAAAATCACTGCAGATGGTGACTGCAGCCATGAAATTAAAAGACGCATGTTCCTTGGAAGAAAAGCTATGACTAACCCAGACAGCACATTAAAAAACAGAGATATTACTTTGCCAACAAAGGTCTGTCTAGTCAAAGCTATGGTTTTTTCAGTAGTCATGTATGGATGTGAGAGTTGGACTATAAAAGAAAGCTGAGCGCTGATGAATTGATGCTTTTGAACTGTGGTGTTGGAGAAGACTCTTGAGAGTCCCTTGGATTGCAAGGGAATCCAACCATTCAATCGTAAAGGAAATTAGTCCTGAATATTCATTGGAAGGAGTGATGCTGAAGCTGAAACTCCAATACTTGGGCCACCTAATGTGGAGAACTGACTCCTTGGAAAAGCTCTGATGCTGGGAAAGATTGAAGGCAGGAGGAGAAGGTGATGACAGAGGATGAGATGGTTGGATGACATCACTAACTCAACGGACATGAGTTTGAATAGAGTCCGGGAGTTGGTAATGGACAGGGAAGCCTGTTGTACTGCAGTCCATGGGACTGCAAAGTGACTGAATTGAACTGAAACTAACACATTATTTCAAATCAACTTAACATCCACAAAAAACAACAACTTAAACCATAAAATTTTTAAAGTGTTTTATTTGTTCATATGCTATAGGATTTATAACTTAAATATAATTAATTCATTTTAAACCTATATAATATATATGATACCTTCAAAATAACTTGTTAGAAGTCAAGAGGATATAACAACAAGTTAGCCCTCTACTCTTCCCATTTGAGCATAATATTCAGTAGGAAGATGAGACATAAAAGCAAATAATTTAATATAGGATACAGAATACTCTTGGCAACCCCAGCCTCAGTGTGCTTGCCACTTTCAGAGCTTCTCGCTAAGAGATATGTCTCAGTCAGTAGCTGAACTGGAACTGGAGAACATACAGCTGCAGCTGACTGGTCTGGGTTTGCTTTTGAACTAGAGGCAGTCTATCCGAGCCATAGGTTGGCCAGTTCTATATAAAGTGGTCTGCTGGAAAAGCTGTGACAAAAAGAGTAATGGTGACGAATGTGGTCAGCCAGATCCTGTGTTTGGATGGTTTTAAATTGAGACAAGTAATGTAAAGAAGTGGTGACTATAGCCAAAGGACATAGAGAACCTGAGTTGCAAAGATTAGTCAAGGCCTTATAGTGAGAGCACAGATTGAGAGTCAGAAAGGTTCTGAGACTGAGAAGACAACCAGATACCAGATACTTGTACTTTGAGCTTAACTTTCTCCTATTTCTGAACATCTTATCTCCCTGAGACTGTGGAGAAAATTTTTAGGTTTATATAGGGGATTACTACATAGAATAGATTTTTGTCTTTTTCCCAATAAATTTACACTTTTCACATTTTTATACAATTTTTAAAGGTTATATTCCATTTACAGTTATTATAAAATATTGTTTATATTCCCCATGTTGTATAATACATCCTTATAGCCTATCTTACACCCAATATTTTGTACTTCTCTCTCTTCTGCCCTTATATACCCCCTCCCCCACCACTGGTAACCAGTAGTTTATTCTCTGTACCTGCAAATCTGCTTCTTTTTTGTTATACTCACTAGTTTGTTTTCAGATTACACATAGAAGTGATGCCATATAGTATTTGTCTTCCTCTGACTTATTTCATGTAGCATAATGCCCTCCAAGTCCATTCATGTTGCTGCAAATGAAAAAAATTTATTTTTTATGGCTGAATAGTATTCCATTATAGACACACAGACACACACCCCCACACACATCTTTTTTACCATTTGTTGATGGACACAGGTTGCTTCTGTATCTTGTCAACTGTAAATAATGTTTCTAGGAACACTAAGTTCTTGCATCTTTTCCCCACTCCTTCCGGTAGAAGGTTAGACAGGATGGAAGAAAAGATTGAGAAACTAAGTGCCTCCCATGGAAGCAAGCTAGGTTCTGTAGAAAATCAGGAAAAGCAGGGACATACAAAAGGAAAGCTAGTGTTTACATGGGACCTTCAACCTATGTCAGCCTGCTGACTCCAGGGTAACAGAGTGCAGAAACGGAGGCAGCACTGTCCCTTGTTAGTATCTGAAAGTGAAGTCTCTCAGTCGTGTCCAATTCTTTGTGACCCCATGTACTGTAGCCCACCAGGCTCCTCTGTCCATGGAATTTTCCAGGTACTGAAGTGGGTTGCCATTTCCTTCTCCAGGGGATCTTCCTGACTCAGGAATTGAACCCGGGTCTCCTGCACTGCAAGCAGACACTTTACTGTAAAGCCACCTGGGAAACTGAAAACCCCACTAGGATCTGGGGTGTTATCTCTTCCTCAGTTAATCTCAGAGCTTCCTATTCCCTGTTGGGTTTTGAGTGCCCCCTCTGGAAGAAGAGTTGGTTCTATACTTAAATGTATTCCTAGGGGCTTTTTCTAAAGGAGCAAAAGGGGATCTGGAGGTGGAGTATCTGAAAGTTAAGGTAGCAATGGGTATTTTCTTCTCCTTTGTAAATAATACTTTTATACTTCATGTTTGCCAACTCAGGCTTTTTACATGGAATTCCCCAAACGGAAGGGGTAGGGGCATTCTGTTCTTACTTCAAGTAGATAAGGGTGGGAGAAAGGTATTTATTTAAATTCACATTTCTTGAGGAGACAGAAATGAGCCTCTGGTTCTTTGCACCTAAATAGGTTAACTAAAATAAGGATAGTCTACAAAAGTGACATGCACAGAAGTGAAAATGTGACTTGGCTAAACTTTGGCAAAAGCATGCACATTAGAAATAATTTAACTGAAAAATAAAATACTCTTGCAAAGGGATTTGCTTCTGCCATCTTGTAAAAATGTATATGTCAGTCACTTTGCAGACCCCGCCAGGCTCTGTCCATAGGGATTCTCCAGGCAAGAGTATTGGAGTGGGTTGCCATTTCCTTCTCCAGGGGATCTTCCCAGTCCAGGGACTGAACCCAGGTTTCCCTCATTGCAGGCAGATTCTTAACCATCTGAGCCACCAGGGAAGTCCATGGTAGACATAATCCATAACACAAAGATGTTCAAATCCTACTGGTTGTTTTCAAGGAGGTTATATCAAGTTTAGAGGATAATAGGATAAGACAATGGCACCCCACTCCAGTACTCTTGCCTGGAAAATCCCATGGACGGAGGAGCCTGGAAGGCTGAAGTCCATGAGGTCGCGAAGAGTCAGACATGACTGAGCGACTTCACTTTCACGCATTGGAGAAAAAAATGGCAACCCACTCAAGTGTGCTTGCCTGGAGAATACCAGGAAGGGCGGAGCCTGGTGGGCTGCCATCTATGGGGTCGCGCAGGGTTGGACACGACTGAAGGGATTTAGCAGCAGCAGCAGCAGAGGATAATAAACATTTTATAGTCATCACTTCTCCAGGATCTGTCTCTTTCACGTCTCAACCAGCTCTATGGATCGTGTCACTTTACTTAGGGAAAAAATCAATAGTAGAAAGTAATTAATGAGAAAGCAACAAATTTGGTTGCAAATAGACCAAGAAATACTGAGGTTTTTAATAAAAGTATGGTTGCAAGAGACCTCCAAATTTCCCCTGGAGGATTAGTGAACATGTTGAATATTTTTCCTTGATTTTAATTTAGGCCACATTCCCATTAGAAATTCTACTTAATTAGGGTTTTTGTTAAAATTCCATGATGTTAATTCAATGGAAAAATCCAGTAGTAGTCTATTAGATTTTTTGTGTTAACACTGTACACTTTCCAGAAATATATTAGATATTTTTATTAAAAGTTATAACAATCCAGTTCTCTATTTCAAACAGCAAAAATACTTTTATTCTTAATTATTCAATGAAGAACTATAAATGTACAATTCATTTAGAAGTTATTTAGCATGCAGTGCACTTGGCTGCTATGACCAAAGAATTACTGCACATTTTTTAGAAGGAAATGAAGATATAGCTTGATTTTTATTTTATTAATTAAGAGAATGGTTCTTTATCTTCATTGCCATGATATAAGATGCACAAGCCTATGGCATGTCTTATAGCACCAAAATATTAGGATATTAACATGCTTATCTTGGGCATCATGGAGAGAAATTATTTGAATACATGACACTGTAGTCAACTTTTCGTAAGTATATTGATAGATTGATAGTGACATGCCTGGGTCCCTACTCTTATTTCTTTCTTATCCCTTACATGTAATCAATTTGAACTACAGGCTTTTATGTTTATATTTATTTAAATTATATACATCTATTATTCTATTAACATATCATTATAAAAAGAAAAGAATACAAAACTTAAAGAATTTAATAAACATGAAGCAAATATTTTAAATGCATATTTTGATTTTTATATATGATTGGTATATAAGTTGTTTTGATATATAAGTTGTTTTGTCCTCACAATTGCTGAGAACATAAGTATTGAACAATGTGATTGACTGTATCATTCTTGATCAGATTAGCATCTTGTTTACTCATCACTTGGCTTCAAGGAACTCCATATTAAAAGTGTCCTTTTGCTTACTTATACTTGCATTATTGTTTCATTTTTATGAAGAATTTCTTTGCAGAAACATTTTACGAAAGGGAGTTTAATCCATATATCTATTTTGCCAGGCTGATATGAGATCACAGTGTATTCTAAAGCACAGAATGTAAACAAGGGCAAGGACAAAGGTTTGGATTGAGGCCCATGAATTCGTATTTTTAAATGAATTCTCCAGAGGATTCTTTGTTTTCAAACCACAATTTGAGATACTACTTTGGACTCTGTAATCAATCAAAACTTGAGACTAACTCAAAAAATCTCAAGTTCTTGGGTATCTCAGCACCAAAGCAAATTTGTTCTTAGTCTTGGACTGATTTCACTGTTCAATAATAATAAATGCACTTCTGTATTTTCCAAATGAAGTGAAACAATTTGATATTTCAGTCTCAGAAGCATCTCTTCTTAAGATTTTTAACCTTCATTCTTTGCTCCTTGACATGCTCTGGATGGATAGCTGCGTATTATCTATTGCCGTCTTGCTGTGGTCGGCAATGACTCCTACTTGCTGAACTTCCATGACCTCCCACTATGCCACACTGAGGTAGACGGGAGATCTAACATGACTTGAGTGTCTAATGTGTGTGAGACATGATTTTAGGCATTTACAATGATTACCTCAAGTAACTAATAATTCTAATAGGTAGGTGTTTTTATCCCTATCTTTCATGGGAATAAATATAAATTCTAAGAGCTTAAATAACTTCAGATCACTCAGGAAATAAGTGATAGAGCTGGTGTGCCAGATTCAAGACACTCAGCTCTTCTAGTATGTTGAAAGATTGGGATTGACATACACACACTACTATATATAAAACAGATAACTAATAAGGACTTTCTGTACAGCACAGAGAACTCTACTCAATACTCTGTAATGACCTATATGGGAAAAAAATCTTATATGAATATATCTAACATATTCACTTTTCTGTGTGGCTGAAACTAACACAACATTGTAAATCAACTATACTACAATTAAAAATGAACAACTCTTTGCTCTTTTGAAAACACTACCTTCCCTTCCCATCAGTCTTTCCCTACCTGGTGGTGGTTTAGTCACTAAGTAATGTCTAACTCTTGCGACACCATGGACTGTAGCCTGCCAGGCTCCTCTGTCCATGGAATTCTCCAGGCAAGAATACTGGAGTGGGTNCTTGATTCCAGCTTGTGCTTCATCCAGCCCAGCGTTTCTCATGATGTACTCTGCATATAAGTTAAATAGCAAAAATAAATAAATAAATAAATAAATTAAATAAATGATGTAAATAACCAAAATGCAACCACATAGAAATGTTAAAAAAGAATATTAAAATAGTATTGAAGCCAAGAAGAATTTAAAATCTCACTTTCAAATTATTTAGAAAACACTTATTTTTATGTTAAATTATTTAGAAAACACTTATTTTTTATGTTAAACATCAAAACACATGGGTTGTAGTTAACGTGGTACATACAAACAGAAAAAAAAATTTTTTAGAAAGTTCCATTAATAATTAAAGAGTAAAGATAAATTGCTTAAATATTTATGANAGAAAACACTTATTTTTTATGTTAAACATCAAAACACATGGGTTGTAGTTAACGTGGTACATACAAACAGAAAAAAAAATTTTTTTAGAAAGTTCCATTAATAATTAAAGAGTAAAGATAAATTGCTTAAACATTTATGAGTTAGCATAACATTGTTGAATTAAATAATTCTCTCTTTAGTAGGTTATGGGATATCTTTATCCAGCTTTGATTATCAGTATCATTTAAAGCAAAAATTCTTACCCTGGACCCATGAATATTTTTTTCTATGACTACTTTTTTTTATACATCCTATGATATAAAAGGTCTTTGTTTAATCTGATGAAGAAACATATAAAACAAAATCTTAGAATAATTGCTTAATAAATCAAAGAAATTTCTCTATAAGATTGAATTTAACTAGCTTTACTTGATATAACAGGAGAAAAAGCTCTATGTGTGTAATTTTCCTCCACTCAATGTAAAGAGACAACTCTTGTGTTTCCAAATGTTACTAACTAAACTTTTGACATTTTAAAGATGGCTACCATGTATCATCATTTTCCTCATGGCTGCTGCTGCTAAGTCGCTTCAGTCATGTCTGACTCTATGCGACCTCATAGAGGGCAGCCCACCAGGCTCCCCCATCCCTGGGATTCTCTAGGCAAGAATACTGGAGTGGGATGCCATTTCCTTCTCCATTCCTCATGGCAAAGAATCAAAAAAGTTTTTAGGGAAAAAATGCTCCTGGTGCTACAAAAGAAACACGTACGTAATGCAAAACTCATTTATTTCTCATTTAAAAAAGGAGAATAATCCTAAGGAAGACCACAGATAGAATTCAAATGATAAAAGTGAACTAATAAATTAGAAAATCAAAATGCAAGGGAAAATATTTGTTATAGTGGTTTGGGGGGGAGGGAAATAAAACACTGGATACATTAATTAGATTAGCTGTATAAAATATGAAATATTTATGTGTAATAAATACAGATTAAAAGAAATTTTAATAGCTTATGTGAGAATTCAGTACAATAGCATCACAATGATAAATTTCTTGTTAATGATAACATACAATGGTAAATCAGACTAATAGCTAAATGTATATAAAGCACATAACAAAAGTGATCCAAGAATAGAGTTGACAGATTTGCAAATAAAAATATAGAATACAGACTTGATTTAAATCTCAAAAAAAGCAATTTTTAATTAAAGACTTCCCATTCAATATTTAGAACATACACTAAACATTATTCATTGTTTATTCAAAATTAAAATTTAACTGGGTATTTTGTGCTTTATCAGACAACCCTACTTAAAAAGACAAATGGCTTCCTTTGAAATAATAGTGAAAGAAGTTTTTCAAATCTTTCAAAAAGCAGGATACTTAGTATGTAAATGGTTCCTAATCATAGATATGGTTCCCTTTTTAAAAAAATCAATAAAGGTCTGTTGGACTGCAAGGAGATCCAACAAGTCAATCATAAAGTAAATCAACCTTGAATATTCATTGAAAATTCTGTTGCTGAAGCTGCAATATTTTGACCACCTGATGCAAAGAGCTGACTTATTGGAAAACACCCTGATGCTGGAAAAGATTGAATGCAAAAGGAGAAGATGGTGGCTGAGGATGAGAGGGTTAGATAGGATCAATGACTCAATGGACATGAATCTGGGCAAATTCCAGGAGTCTGGGGTACTGCAGTGCATGGGGTTACAAAGCGTCTCAAAGGGATGCGACTCAGTGACTGAACAACAACAGTCACAGACACTAAAATCTTCCAAAGATAATACAAACAAAACTATCTATAAACCATCTAATTCTGTAAATAAAAAATGCAAAAGTTTTAAATAAATTATAGCCGTATATTGAAGGAATGAAACACCTTGAACGGTCCTTCATTCCAGTAACAGAAACATAGTTCAAATGGGAAAAGGTGCAATTATAATAATCACTTCTATCTATTCTTATTGACACCCTCTAGTTTTCCCTTTTAATATTCCAACAAATTTCACTTTTTCTGCATCCGTTCTTACCCTTTCAAATTCATTTTCCACAGTGCTGACAGAGTACTACTGTAATATGAGAGCAGATATATTATCATTTTCATATTCATTCACTACATTGTCCATGAAATAAATCCCCAAACTCTTTTTTTTTTTTAATTTATTTATTTATTTATTTTTAAATTTAACTTTACAATACTCTATTGGGTTTGCCATACATCGACATGAATCCACCACAGGTACACACAAGCTCCCAATCCCGAATCTCCCTCCCACCTCCCACCCCCCAACGTCTCTCTGGATCATCCCCGTACACCAGCCCCAAGCATCCTGCATCCTGTATCAAATAGAGACTGGTGATTCGTTTCTTACATAACAGTATATATGCTTCAGTGCCATTCTCCCAGATCATCCCGCCCTCTCCTACTCCCTCTGAGGCCAAAAGTCCATTGTCTATGTCTGTGTCCTTTTGTTGTCACACATACAGGGTCGTCCTTACTATCATTCTAAATTCCGTATATATGTGTCAGTATGCTGTATTGGTGTTTTTCTTTCTGGCTTACTTCACTCTGTATAATAGGCTCCAGTTTCATCCATCTCATTAGAACTGATTCAAATTTATTCTTTTTAATGGCAGAGTAGTACTCCATTGTGTATATATGCCACAGCTTGCTTATCCATTCATCTGTTGATGGACATCTAGGTTGTTTCCATGTCCTGGCTATTATAAACAGTGCTGCGATGAACATTGGGGTTATTTCAAATCTACCTCTGCATATATTATTATTTTTCCTTATATATGAAAATATATGATATTTGTAAGTTATAATGCATGCATAACAATGAAAACTTAACAACCCATTATTTAAATCAAGAATTAGAACATCAGCAATAAATTTCCTCAGCACATCCTACTACATACTCACCCCCAAGTAATCACAATCCTGAATTTTGTGAGTATAATTCTTTTTTTTAAGGAATGAATTCCTAAGCAATAAAGTAATTGCTTTTGCTTCTTTTTGAGATTCACTAAATTGGCATCTTACTGCATAGTTTTTCAAGACTAGCATTTTCTCTCAACCTTATTTTATTATCCCTTCATGTATATGTGGAGATCTGTTTCAAACTGGGCTGAAGTTTTGCCAGACTGGTATACTAGATGGAGAGAGACCAAGAAAGCTGCGCATATAAGCAATTCCATCGCCCATGGAATTTGAAGAAGACACTGATGGCACAAGATGGATGAGGAGCATGGAAAAGATGACTTTTAAAATATTTATTTTAAAATAAATACACTAGGCTTTTTGCTGGAGAAGGCAATGGCACCCCACTCTAGTACTCTTGCCTGGAAAATCCCATGGGCGGAGGAGCCTGGTGGGCTCCATGGGGTCCTGAAGAGTTGGACACGACTCATCTTCACTTTTCACTCTCATGCATTGAAGAAGGAAATGGCAACCCACTCCAGTGTTCTTGCCTAGACAATCCCAGGGATGGGGGAGCCTGGTGGGCTGCCATCTATGGGGTTACACAGTCGGACACGACTGAAACGACTTAGCAGCAGTAGCAGTAGGCCTTTTGCAGCACGTGGGATCTTTAGTTGTGCCATGTGAACACTTAGTTGAGGAATGTGGGATATAGTTCCCCAACCAGAGATTGAACCCAGGACCCCTGTATTCGGAGCGTGGAGTCTTAGCCACTGGGCCACTAGAGAAGTTCCAGAAAAGATGATGTCATCAGTGATTTATAGGTCTTGGGGGGATCAAAAAACTGCTAAGAGTCAAACAACTAGTTAAAGCAAGTTAGAAAGATAGGAAGTGATGCTGGGAAAATATATTTCAAATATTAATGAATATGAAAAGATTAAGAGAAGAAAAAAGGTAAACTTTTAACTAGAGACCAAAAAAAATCTTTTTTTAATTGGAAATATTTTCTTAAAAATATTATAAAACAATATATTTCAAAAAAACAGCTCTGTGTTTAAGGGTGATATAAGGTGTGTTTAAGGTAATATTTTAAGATTAAAATAGTCCTTTCTTTAATCATTAGTATTATTTAACATTTAATATTGTTTTGGAGGAATTACTCAAATATTAAATTTTAACTCCTGACTGAGAATATTCCTCCTCACTCCAAATTTCTGGTAGCATTTTCAGTGATTCTGCTCAGATACAGTGACCTTTCTCTACTTTAGAAGACCTTTGCATCACCAGAAATCAAATACCTTCAAAATCTCAATTTCTTCCCTCTGAACAATTCCTTTGAGTTTCACACTCTCTTGCTTAAGTATATTCTCTGACTAAAAAGAGATTGAACAAATTTTAAAACAATAATATTTTTGGTTACTGGACTTAAAATTATTTCATTATTTTCAATTGTAGCTTTGTGGTTTTTTTCAACACTTGTTTAGCCAGCAAAGAACCGCTTTTGATCTATTGACCTGTTTTAATACAACAGAAACCAATGAAGCCTGCAAACTTAATAAGTGTAAACATTAATGTGTAAATATGATGAAAATAGAAGAAGGAAATGGCAAGCCACTCCAGTATTCTTGCCTAGAGAAGTCCTGTGGACAGAGGATTCTGGTGGACTGCCGTCTATGGGGTCACACAGAGTCAGACACGACTGAAGAGACATAAACTCAGCAGCAGCATGATGAAAATAATTTCTGTAGGAATTACATTCTCTTAATTTAATGTAAGCTGAGACAATGGGCAACGTGGTCCTTAGGGCTATGCACAAAGCTTGAGAACATTAAACTTTATTAAGAATATAATAAGGTTACTATGAAAATTATTATCAATCTTAGAGTTCAAATTTATAAGATTTATGAAAACAAATTAATGGCATTAATTTTTCTTCTGCAAATGCAACCTGACCATAGAACCCCCAGAGGCTCAAAGAAAAGTCATTGTGTAACATTTCTATAGGTCCATTGTCATGGAAATATGCTTCATAATACATGATTTCCTTTAAAAAAAAGGATTATAAAATAGGATGTTAAGTATGCAGCTGTGCATGCTAAATCACTTCAGTTGTGTCCTACCCTTTATGACCCTATGGACTGTAGCCCAGCAGGCTCTTCTCTCTGTGGGATTCTCCAGGCAAGAATACTAGAGTGTGTTGCCATGCCCTCTTCCAGGGAATCTTCCCAAACCAGGGATCAAACCTGTGTCTCTTATGTCTCCTGCATAGGGAAATGTGTTCTTTACCACTAGCACCATTTGGGAAGCCCTTATTTAAGCATACTGATGTGAAATTATATAAATGTATAGATAACTAGGTGAACATATGTACACACACAATAAGAAAAAGAGATAGTTCTAGAAAAATGTTCACCAAATGATACAAGAGAATATTTTTGAGTGATGAGATTTGACTTTTTATTCTTGTTTTCCCTGCATTATAAACTTCTAGAGACTGTATTCTATCATTTTATGTCTATAATAAATACTTGTTAAAAGGATATATGTGCGTGAGTGCTCAGTCATATCTCCGTGGACTGTGACCTACCAGGCTCCTCTGTCCATGGGGTTCTCCAGGCAAGAGTACTGGAGAGGGTTGCCATTTCCTTCTCCAGGGGGTCTTCCTGATCTAGGGATTGAACCCATGTCTCCTATACTCCAGGTGAATACTTTACTGCTTGAGCCATGATAAAGTAATAAATAAATGGCACCTTTGAATTTTTAAAAATTTTGTTTATCAGCTAAAAGGTAGTAATTCTAACCACTGCCAGACTTCAATGATATTAACTGCCAACAATGAATTGGTAGGGTATTCAGTTATTATTCATACCTGGTGGCCCCTGTGGTAGGTTGTCTCTGAATACTGCCGATATCAGTTTGGTTCCTCCTCATATTTGCATGTCACACCTTCATCAAATAGTTGAATCTAATTCCCTTCTTCTTGAATCAGGCCAGATCCTGTTGTCTGACTATTAAAATTCTGCGGGAGTGATATTCAGGTTAAGTTTCTTCCTGCACCTTGGAATGTTCATTTTTGGTACTTTCCTTCTTGGAACTCAGGCATCATGCTGTGAGAAGGCCAAACCACCAGAGGAGTCCGTGTGCAGGAGCTCAGGTTTTGAACTTTCAGTTGACAGACAGCATCGCCTGCCAACTTTGAATGAGCCATTTGGAATATCTCTAGCTTACTCAAGCCTTTAATGACTCCAGTCTCAGCTGTCAGAGATCCCAAGTTAGAACTGCCCCACAAGGCAGAACAACAGCAGAACAGTGACAGATAACATTTTATTTTAAGGCATTATGTTTTGGGATGAGTTTTTAAGCAGGAATAGATAACTGGAAAATATTCCATGCTTTCGTAAATTAAAATTAGTATCTTCTAAGGATTCTGGAGTATACTTTTTGCTCAAGTATTTTTCTTGGAGCCCTCAAATTTGTCTGATGAAATTCAGAGCTTTTTGATTAGAATTTCATTCCTCTAATACCTGGACAAAACAGCACAGTAAACTTATTTTACATTAGTATAAGTTAGTTTATAGGATTTTCTGTAATAATATTTTACAAGATTTAATTAAAGAGACAGTAGAAAAGAGGAATACAGGTTCTAAGGTAATTCTAGAAAGGTTTAGACGTGAAGATGCGGAAGGACACTGTGCTAACTTGTACTGAGAAAAAAGGGATGTGATAGGATGTCAATTGTAAGTGTGTTGGGAAAAGGAAGTATCCATATTATAAATGGGATGACCCTTTACCTCTACAGACAATTTGGAAATTTCTAATGTTTTCTGTAATGTCTCAACTTATACATAAGATTTTTCTGCCTTCTCCTACCAGTCAAAGGGGCCCTCATTCATTCAATAAATATTTATTAAACATATGCTCTGATCAATGCCCTAGCCTGACAGTGAGGATACAGTGATGAATAAGACAGACATTTAAAGTGCCTGAGATGTGCAGAGGAGAGATCCAAAAGTTCAGTTTTAGAGAAGTTAAGAATAGGATGAAGTGAAGTGAAGTGAAAGTTGCTCAGTCGTGTCCAACTCTTTGCCACCCCATGGACTGTAGCCTGTCAGGCTCCTCAGTCCATGGAATTCTCCAGGCAAGAATATTGGAGTGGGTTACCATCCCCTTCTCTAGGAGATCTTCCCAACCTAGGGATCAACGCAGGTCTCCTGCATTGCAGGCAGATTCTTTACCATCTGAGCCACCAGGGAAGCCCAAGGATAGGATACTAATGTTATTTATGCAATGATTGAAGAAAATTGGATGAGGTACTAAGGCCTAGCCAGGACAAGATTCTTCAATAATACGATCAATATTCCTCAAAAAATAGAAATATATATGAATATTATTTGCCTGAAATGTGGGAGACCTGGGTTCGATCCCTGGGATGGGAAGATCTTCTGGAGAACGGAAAGGCTACCCACTCCAGTATTCTGGCCTGGAGAAGTCCATGGACTGTATAGTCCATGGGATTACAGAGTTGGACATGACTGGGGGACTTTCACTTTCATGAATATTACAAAGCCGTAAAAACAAGGAAATCTTACCATTTGTGGCAATCATGGATAAACCTTGAGGGCATTATGCTAAGCGAAATAACTCAGAAAGACAAATACTGTATGATCTCACTTATACATGGAATCATGGAATCTAAAATTTAAAACAAGAGAAACTTATAGAAAAAGAGGTATTTGTGGTTACCAATTATACGATAAATAAGTAGTCGGGATGAAATGTACAACATGATAACTATAATGAACACTTCTGTATAATATATATGAAAGTTATTGATAATAAATTCAAACAGTTTTATCATGAGGAAAAATATTTTTTTCTTTCTTTTCCCTTTTGTACCTGAGATGATGGACGCTAACTAACTTACTGTGGTAATCATTTCATGATATACATAAGTCAGATGACTATACTGTACATAATACAGTGTCCTGTGTCAATACAGTGCTTAATTTAAATTCATACAGTGTGTGCGTGTGTGCTAAATTGCTTCACTCATGTCTGTCTCTTTGCGACCCTATGGACTATAGCCCACCAGGCACCTCTGTCCATGGAATTCTCCAGGCAAGATACTGGAGTGGGTTGCCACGCCTTCCCCAGGGAATCTCCCTGACACAGGGATCAAACCCAGTCTCTTCTGTCTCCTGCATGGGCAGGCAAGTTCTTTACCACTAGCGCCACCTGGGAGCCTCAAACTTATAATAGTGCTCTATGTCAATAATAATGCAAGAAAACCAGAAACAGAAATATGATCAACAGTCTGTCCAGGCAGTTTGCTCCAAACCTTTGTGCTAGAAGTGACTCTCTGGGCAAGACTGTTTCTGGGTATTTGACTGAAGCAACTTACAGAAAAACACTGTCCTTCATCAGTTCTTCCTGACATTACAGGTTCCAGCAATTTTATGACCATGACTCATGACTCCAGGACCACGATCCTTGTTCTGACTCAGGAACTTCGTCAGTCTCCTAGTCTGTCATCCTCTCGCATGGTTCCCATTCCTCATTTTTCCTCCCTGTTCCTTTGCCTCTAATCTCTTCTCTTTAAACTCATAGATCAAAACTTCTTTCAGCTCCTTTTATTTTAAAATAAAAACCATTAAAAAGTCGCTATCAGAAATAATCTCCAGACTCTAGCAGCATAAAATTGTCCTTTTCCTCAAGTTCTAGTCTGAATTTTATCTCAAAGAATAGGAAAAAATATGTAGTACAAGTTGAGTGACTTAGTTGTAATTCTCTGGTTAAAAAATTATGTGTCAGGGTCTTTAGTTTTTTGCAAAACACAAAGTTAAATAATTCTAGAAGAAGAAAATAACTGTGTAAAACTTGGAAGGAACACTGTTATACTAAAATATTCAAAACAGTCATTCTTTCTGAAATAAATACAATTACTTTCTCCCTTTGTGCACAACCATGACAAGTCCACAGAAGAGGCAATGAGAGAATTATCATAATTTAGACAATATAGTCAATAAAGCTAACTCTTCTGTCACTGAAAACCTCCCAGTCCATTTGCAGTAAGGAAATAAACACTCAGAGCTTTTGGCTATAGCTGCAAAGATAAATGAAGTAATGGGGTTACAGTAAGCGGCTTAGGAAGAAAGCAAATCTAACCATAGATGGGAAACTATAAAAATATATGAACTAATTTTTGTCTGATACTTGCAGATAGGAAGAACAAAGAGAAGAAGTAGATCCAGGCACTTTTATATGGAAATATTATTTGCATAAATCATCACTGAAGAAAGTTCCAATGACAATATACTACCAAAATTTTTATTTATGTATTTGTATTTAAGCTTAATATCCTTCCAAAGAATTGTAAGAATCATGGACCAGTGCTAATCAAAGGAGATCTTTATACTAAAGATAAAATAATTAAATTACAGTATTTAAAGAAATAGAAAAAAATTGGGGCTTTAAAAACGATTGGAAATAAGAGAAGTAGCCAAAATTCTGTTAGATTTTAATTTTCAAGTATGCTAGAGGATTACTTCTTTCACAGTGATACACAGGGAAAATTATTTTATCTGTACAGAGACCCACAGAAAGCTGTGCAATTCTAAAAGAGCTAAGATTCTCTCCTCCATGCTTTGGCTACAAAAAGAGAGCAAAGGAAAGGAGAAAAAAAGCAGTCTAGCAAAAACACTGGGACTGGGAGATTTGTTGCTTTGGGTAAACTCAGAAGTATGCAATATTTGTGGCTCACTAGCATTACAGACGGAGAAGGCAATGGCGACTCACTCCAGTACTCTTGCCTGGAAAATCCAGAGAAGCCTGGTAGGCTGCAGTCCATGGGGTCACTAAGAGTCGGACACGACTGAGCAGCTTCACTTTCACTCTTTACTTTCATGCATTGGAGAAGGACATGGCAACCCACTCCAGTGTTCTTGCCTGGAAAATCCCAGGGACGGAGCCTGGTGGGCTGCTGTCTATGGGGTCGCACAGAGTTGGACACGACTGAAGAGACTTAGCAGCACAGCAACAGCGTTACAAAAATACCCCAGGTATAGAACTTGATTCAGATTTCTACTTTCTCTCTCTGTGTTTTGGAAAGAATGAGTTTAATTTGCTGTTGCAAACATATTCTGTGATATCATTATAAGACATTTCTGCAGTTTTAAAGGCACATAATTATATTAAGAGATAAACACATAATTATTAAGCAGTTGGATTCTTTTTAAGCTTACATTATATTTATTTTGCAAATGTGTGTATTTCAAAAGTCTAAACCAACAACTTTGCTTTTTAAAAAAGGAAAGAAGCAATAATACATAACATATATATTTTGATTAACAAAGATCTCTAGACATTAAAGTGGACTAGGCTAGAGAAAGAAAACCTTTTAAAAATAAGTACAAAACAACAAAATAACAATGTCACACACTTTATGAAAGTAAGAAAAACTCATTAAACTGGAATCTCAAACTTCAGCTGATTATCTGATCGAATTGTTACAAACCATTAGTATTACACTGAATCCATGCTTCTAATGGATAAGAAATATCATGCTTTAAAAAAGTAAACTGCTCATATTAGCAATCAATAGGGACTTGAATCAAGTTAAATAAATACTCCTCATCTTTAAAAGTTAAGAAACAGTCATAGAAACCATGCTGTTTATCTGGCCTATTCATTGACAGCCACATGATCTTGCCATGTCTTCATCAATCCCATTCTCTGTTTCCAGAATATTGCTCCACCCTTCACCCTGCTCCAGTCCCAATCATGCCTACTCCTCTCATTTGCAGAATACACTCATTCCCCTGAGCAAACCTCACATGTACCCCAGCCCTTGGTCCCTTCAGTACGGAGCTGAATAAAGTAGATACAGCTAGATAAGGTAACATTATATTACTGACATTTTTGTGCTACTTAGTTAACTGCATTACGCTGTCTGGATGCCTCCAGGTGTGAAGCAGTGTCTTGTTCATCTTTCTCATGGAATCATATACCTGACCGTTACTAAACCCTCAAGAAATATTTGTTCTACTAAACTAAATGGAATTTAATTTCTTCCTATTCAGCTTAAGTATCTCTGAAGCCCTCTTAATTTGGCCCAAAAGAAAAATTTGGAAAGAACTGAATAATTGTCATGGAATGAACTCTGTAGTCTTAAAACATGCTCCTCTGTTCATGGAATTCTCCAGGCAAGAATACTGGAGTCGGTTGCCATTCCCTTCTCTAGGGGATCTTCCCTGACCCAGGGATCAAACCCGGGTTTCCTGCATTACAGACAGATTCTTTACCATCTGAGCCACAAGGGAAGCCCAAACAATAACAGCAAATCATTTAAAAGCAGTTAAGACTAGTGTCCACTTCTTATATGCATGATCAATCCTTCCACTCTAAGACACTAAAACTCTTAGTGTCCTCAAGGAAATCTCTCTGTCCCAGATCTGACCTAGATCTGCTTCTTCTATTTTTACCTTCTTTTTTTTTTTAAACCACCCACTAACCTTGTTCTGTTCCCAAATTGGTTCATGTCAGGCTAATTATTTCCTTTTTAAATAAGAACTTCTATACAAATCTCAGAGAATTCTGTCTCTTCTCTAACTGATCCAAGCTGATTTTAATGTAGTAACTTTCTCAACTATATTCCTATAATCCTAATACATTTGTATGTTGGCAAATTTTCCATAAATGTTGTTTTCTTCTAAACCCACTACTGCCAAATATTGTTAAGCAGCTGCCTAAAAATTCCCAGAGATAGTTTCTCTTTGTACTTCTGAAGAACACTTTGATATTTGGGAGAAGAAAATAACTTTTAAGCTAAATAAAACTCTTCTCCCAGAATTAGAAGAAAAATTCTATTGTTACATGGCATTTTTCCAAGTACATTTATATTGCTATTCCCAGTACTTACATAGTGTATAAAACTTATTTACAATGGATCATAAGACTCTATTTAGATATAAAATTTATTCAATATTAGATTCTATTTTAATATGATAAGTTGGGACAAATTGCAGAAATTAGCTAAAACAAAAGTCAACTAACATCATGGTTGGGTCTTCTGCAAACTTTTCAAAACAAAAAGCCTTAAAAATCTCTTTCTTTTTTTAAACAGAGACAGTAGTAGTAGCAGTACTTAAAGTAGCAATTACTGTCTACTTCCATCACAACTATTCATGTGGATACTCACAAGATACTGCTTTCCATGAACTTTAAGCAACAGTTTTAAAAAAGTACATTCATGCCACATTTTAAAAGGCCAAGAGAAATAGAAAAGTATGTGCACTAATACATCTCAAAACAAGCAGTAGAAAGATAGCCTATAGGCAACCCAAGAAAGAAAAATATTTGAATTTTAGAGGTGAGAATTACATGTTTTAAAAAAATGACTAAAATAGGAAATAAAAATCTTTACAAAGTTCTTAGCCAGGTATTTGTGCTTCTTTTAAAATGAATCATGTTAATGTATGATAAAAACCAATACAGTATTGTAAAGTAAAATAAAGTAAAATTTTAAAAAAAGGAAAAAAAATGAATTAAAAAACCTGCATCCGATAACACTAAATCTGCTAGATTGAATTTGCAAGTGAAACTCTATTCTATCACAGAGAACATTTTTCAGTAATAATTGAGGAAATAATGGTAATAATGGAAAAGCTGGATTTTATGAAATTTGATTTAAAACCTTTCCAACTATAAAATAATAGACCCTTATTGTAGAAAAGGCTCAGGGACTAGGACAAGAGGTAAGACATATGAATGAAGTCACTAAATAAAAACATGCATAATTCTACCTCTATACAGTTATAATACAGAATGATACCTTCATGTTTTTCTTCACATAAGCTTTGGTTGGTTGTTGGTTTAGTCACTAAGTCCTGTCCGACTCTTGTGACTCCATAGACTGTAGCTCACCAGGCTCCTCTGTTCATGGGATTTCCCAGTCAAGAATACTGGAGTGGGTTGCCATTTCCTTCTTTTACTATCTGAAATAATATTTAGAATTTAAAAGTATGTGGGTTTTTACCATTTGATATTAGATTTTAAGTTTTTTTGTGTCATTGATTTATTTGCAGAGAATTGAGATCCAATTAAAAATGGCTTAAACAAATAAAGGTAAATTTTAGCTTGTACAAATAAAAAAGTTGCTGAAAAGGCCAGGAGTAAGCTGCTTGGGCATTTGTGTTCACAGGAATTAATCAAAAATTCATCTTTATCTACCTCTTAGCGATGATTTTTCCCGTGTTGATTTCATTCTCAGTCACTTCTTCCTACAAGATGGCAAAAGAACCCTAGAAGCTTTACATTTACTTTTCATTTAGAAATTCCCATGGAAAGCTTCTGCCTCTTCAGCAGAGAGGACTCTCAGTGGCATTCTTCACTCTATCTAGGGAGATATGGCATTGATTACTCAGTCCTTAATTGCCTGGAAAATTTGGGAGTCATTGGCATGAAGCTGAATAAAGTTCCGAGGCTGGATGAAATGACTGTGTAGGGAACAAGTACGGATACAGAAGAGTCTGAAAAATAAAACCTAGCTCACACAGCTAGACTTGTAAGTAGATAATCATTTTGTGTAGAACAATTAGTTGTGGATTTTCTTTTGTATAAATTCCATAGTCTTGGTGAACAGTCAGAAAGTACATGGACTAAAAAACCCATGAAGTCTAACATACCAAGGTTAGGCTCAAGGTGATCAGTTTTGAGGAGAAAGTATTTCAATGGACATCACCAGAAAATCAATATCACAGAATCCAATTAAAAGAGTAAAATTAATATTTACTAAATGGGTTCTATAAAAGCCTACATTCAGCTTTAAAGAAAAAATTCATGGCTCAGTATCTAACAACTGTAAATTCCTCCATGGTCAAACATTTGAGTAAGATATCCTGCTCATCCTCAAAATCAAGTTTAATGATACATAGGAAGACATGATAAAAGAAAAACTGTCATCCAAGATTAACATGTATTTTTGCACTTGATGTAAAACTGCCACTTCTGAGAATATTCAATGTCTTTTGAAATTTTTATCAGCTAAGATCAAGCTGCACAAGACCAGAATTTTTAAAAGTAATTTATACTCTATAACAGTTTATACTCTTTCTTGGCATGACAGAAAATAAAATATGAATAGCTTTCTACTATGTTAAGCTCATGTTATAATGAATAATTTGTAATATTTCTTTTGGAATTTATAAATAGTATAAAGTAACCAGCATTAAAAAGTTTATATAAGTTGAGGGGGAATGTTTATATAAGTGTATGTTAATATCCAAACTAGCTTTTGAACATACTATGATGATGCATTATCTATATTATTGCTAAGGGAATTCTGAATTGTACAGAAGAACTCATATTTCAATGTTTTGTTAGATTTATCTATTAAAATAAGATATTATATAACTTTGCAAGTTAATTCTTGGTCAAAAAAGCCGTGCAGTCCCAATCTGGAAGACAATCAAAGTTTCACAGTGGTAGAAATCGTGTTCTGAGTAATTCAAAGCAAACATGTGTTCAGTCGTTCAGTCATGTTGGATTCTTTGTGACCCCATGGACTGTAGCCCGCCAGACTCCTCTGTCCACAGAATTCTCCCAGCAAGTATACTGAAGTGGGTTGCCATTTCCTCCTCCAAAGGGTCTTCTTGACCCAGGGAGTGAATCCGCATCTCCTGAGTCTCCTGCATTTTTGCAGGGGAATTGTTTGCCGTTGAGCCATCAGGGAAGACAAACAAACATTAATAATATTCTTTATCTGCAAAGAACTAATCATTAATAGAAGATAATGTTTACATTTATTCTATATACTTCTGATTTACAGGACTTTTCCAGATACTTCTGTTTTATAGGACTTTTTCAGATAGTAATTATGTAAAAGTAATTTCTGGTCTTAATGAATTACTAGAAAAATATATCAACGATGTCAAATTGTAATATGCAAAAAGATTAACTCTTTTTTTCTTTATTAAAAAAAATATAGATTATTTGGGCCCCAATCTGAAAAATAAGTCTAGGGTAAGGCATCAAGATTATAAGTATGGAAACCCAGGTGTTTCTGCAGTCTTTAGACTAAAATTAAAAAACAAAAACAAAAAACACACCAGTGTTGATGAGAAACAATTTCACAATGCTAGAGAGGAGGGGGACTTGCAGAGGCTGTTCAGTTTTGTTCCATCGTCAGTCATATCTGACTCTGTGGCCCCATGGATTGCAGTATGCCAGGCTTCCCTGTTCATCACCAACTCCTAGAGCCTACCCAAACTCCTGTCCATCAAGTTGGTGACGCCATCCAACAATCTTATCCTTGTTGTCCCCTTCTCCTCCTGCCTTCAATGTTTCCCAGCATCAAAGTCTTTTCCAGTGAGTCAGCTCTTCACATCAGGTGGCCAAAGCATTGGAGTTTCAGCTTCAACATCTGTCCTTCCAACCAATATTCAGAACTGATTTCCTTTAGGATGGACTGGTTGGATCTCCTTGGAGTCCAGGGGACTCTCAAGAGTCTTCTCCAACACCACAGTTCAAAAGCATCAATTCTTTGACACTCAGCTTTCTTTATAGTTCAACTCTCACATCCATACATGAGTAGTGGAGAAACCATAGCTTTGACTATACGGACCTTTGTTGGCAAAGTAATGTCTCTGCTTTTTAATATGCTGTCTAGGTTGGCCATAAATTTTTTCCAAGGAGCAAGCGTGTTTATTTCATGGCTGCAGTCACCATCTGGAGTGATTTTGGAGCCCAAATCTGCCACTGTTTCCCCATCGTTTGCCATGAAGTGATGGGACCAGATGCCATGACCTTAGTTTTCTGAATGTTGAGTTTTAAGCCAGCTTTTTAATTCTCCTCTTATATTTTCATCAAGAGACTCTTTAGTTCCTCTTCAGTTTCTTCCCTAAGGGTGATGTCATCTGCATATCTGAGGTTATTGATATTTCTCCTGGCAATCTTGATTCCAGCATTTCTCATGATGTAACCTGCATATAAATTAAATAAGTAGGGTACAATATACAGCCTTGACATACTCTTTTCCTGATTTGGAACCAGTCATTGTTCCATGTCCAGTTCTAACTGTTGCTTCTTTATCTACATACAGATTTCTCAGGAGGCAGGTCAGGTGGTTTGGTATTCCCATCTCTTTCAGAATTTTCCAGAGTTTGCTGTGATCCACAGTCAAAGGTTTTGGCATAGTCAATAAAGCTGAAGTAGATGTTTTTCTGGAACTCTTGTGCTTTTTTGATGGTCCAATGGATGTTGGCAATTTGATCTCTGGTTCCTCTACCTTTTCCAAATCCAGCTTGAACATCTGTAAGTTCATGGTTCAGGTTCTGTTGAAGCCTGGTTTGGAGAATTTTGAGCATTACTTTACTAGCATGTGAGATGAGTGCAGTTGTGTGGTAGTTTGAATATTCTTTGCATTGCCTTTCTTTGGGACTAGAATGAAAACTGACCTTTTCCAGTTTTGTGGCCACAGCTGAGTTTTCCAGATTTGCTGGCATATTGAGTGCAGCACTTTCACAGCATCATCTTTTAGGATTTGAAATAGCTCAACTGGAATTCCATCACTTCCACTAGCTTTGTTTGTAGTGATGCTTCCTAAGTCCCACTTGAGTTTGCATTCCAGGATGCCTGACTCTAGGTGAGTGATCACACCATCATGATCTGGATCATGAAGATCTCTTTGCATAGTTTTGTGTATTCTTGCCACCTCTTCTTAATATCTCCGTTCCATTTCTGTCCTTTACTGTGCCCATCTTTGCATGAAATGTTCCCTTCGTATCTCTGATTTTCTTGAAGTGATCTGTTAGCAAAAGTGAAATCTAGGGAGAGAAGATAGATCTGAAAAATAAAAATTTGAAGTTAAAGTATGTAAGAAACACTGATCAAAATTAAAAAAAAAACAATAAATTGTTAAAACTGTTTTAAAATAAAAGTCACAGTTAACTCTGATACATTAAAATATTCAAAAATCAAATAAAACAATAAGCATGTTAAGAAAAATAAGAAGCCAGGTAGATTAGATAGGGCCAAGAAATATTTAGCTTTGGGCACATAAAGGATCATAAAGCAAGCTGAAGTTTTGAGGAGCAAAGTTAAAAGGTGGAGTAGCAGAAAGACTAAACAAATCGATATAAAGAACACAGCACTGATGTCAAGCTACTGACAATTCATGAACTTCTGCTGCTGAAATGATTAGTGCTTCCTTGGATCAAGTTCCATTTGTATAATTGTCAGCTGTGCTATGGTTTCCATTCTTGGAACCCTATTCCATCTCTGTCTCTCTAATTGCCCTAAATATTTCCTTATCATAAATCTCTCATTATTAAGCCAATTTGAGTGAGTCTCTGTTTCCTTTAACTGAAAGATCATAAGAATTCTATCAAATGAATCAATCTCAGTGAATAAACTAATATATATTTGTCCTTGAAAGTCAGAGGAAGTCCCTCATTTTTCCCTAGTAATAGACAGTGGCAAGGTCATGATGATATATGACCAGCTAAATGATTACATTTTATATTTATAGGCAAGAATCCATTACATATATTTTAAGCCTTTTATGGGGAGGAGCAATGTCTTTTTACTTTTAAGCAACCAGCACATTACATCTTCACTGAAGTTGCTCAGTTGTGTCTCTTTGTGACCCCATGGACCGTAGCCTGCCAAGCTACTGCATCCATGGGATTTTCCAGGCAAGAATACTGGAGTGGGGTGCCATTTCCTTCTCCAGAGGATCTTCCCGACCCAGGGGTCAAATCTGGGACTCCCGCATTTCAGGCAGACTCCACCATCTGAGCAACCAGGGAAGCCCCATACACAGTACTGCATAGCTGACAGGCTGTGGGCCTGAGCTTATTGTGATCTCTCCATGTTCTCTCTGGCCCTATCTTCAGTAGAATTAGAAACACACCTATTCTAAAATTGAGATATGAGATTTCTACAACCAACTTTTCTCCTAATTAAAACTACCATCCTTTCAAATCAATACTCTCATTTTAAAAACACGTTTTTAATGACGTAATTAAAAGTGCATGCTCAGTCGCTTCCGTAGTGTCTGACTCTTTGCGACACTATGGATTATAGCCCACCAGGTTCCACTGTCCATGGCAAGAATACTGTAGTGGGGTGCCATTTTCTCCTCCAGGGAATCTTTTGACTGAGGGATTGAATTTGCATCTCTTGCATTGGCAGGCGGATTCTTTACCGCAGAGACACCTGGGAAGTATAATTATAAGCAACTTGGTTCTTTCTGTTACATCAGTGGCATGCTATTTGATAAATAGTATTCCAAAAAATGTCCAGGATGCACAAATATTCTTAAATAAGTTTAATATATATATACATATATTTAATATACATTTATATTTTATATGTACAGATCACCATTGGTCATTCATATCACATTGTGTAGCTTTCAGATCATGATGCTTTATAATCCTTTAGTGACTTCAGTCAATTCTTCAGCATATCACCTGGTAAAAGTGTGAAACTAGTAGATCAAGATGGCAGATATTAATTGATAAATGACAGACAGATCGATAGATAGATAGATAGATTCACAGACTTTTTTACTTGGTATCCTAGACAATGGAACTAATGCCATGAATTAAATTAGAAGGCCCTTGAAAGTGTTTGGGACCCTCTCCCCACACATAAACAGATCAGCATCTACTGACTAATGAATGCTCCTTTTTAAGGAAGTTTATAAACTGTGTTTCCCAAGTATTCTAAATTAAATGCTTAGTGTCATTTTAGCTGCATTAAAATCACTTGGTTGCTGAGATTTACTGATGAGATTTATAAGGTAAGACTGATCCAGATTATCTTTTTCTGAAAATAAACATGATTTGCTCAATTCCACTATTAATTCACATAAGCACAACCTTATAGCAAGAAGAGTAAAATTTCATAAAATAAAACTAGAACAACATCAGACCAATTATTCTCTCCACTCTGGAATCTGTGTTTAAAATAATATTTTGGGAACATGTTGAAGAGTTTAATATCAATTGATCTATTTCCTAAAATTTGTATACCAAGAGTCTGACAGTCCATCTTAGCACAGATAGAATATTGTCTTAAAGCACTGAACAGAAACAAACTGTTCTAATGTTTGTGGGTATAAGGTCCAAATATATGCTGAGATTAGGCCTCACTACCATATCTGCTTCATCTAGAACTAAAACTTTAATAAATACAGAAAGTATTGAAAGCATATTTCTTACCAGCACTATTTGGTATCAACAGTCTGTAGAAGATTATGAGAATCCTTTGGTAGAGGAATGTAGGCACCATAGGACCATAGGCACTGCAAATTCTGGGGGAGATGTCGCTCTGTATCCTTCTCAATGAAACACCACACGTGACCAAGCCTAATCCTACATTTATAATAGCCCTACTGAAATGCAGCTCAAAAATGAAAGAAGCAGTTTCGCAGATATGTTCTATTCATAATTCAAAGGCAGAGGTATCTTGCCAACAAGGTCATCAGAACACAGGAAATGCACTCTCTAAAAGGCATGCTAATCGATGCAGACACTTCAGCTCTCATTTGGGCTTCAGAAGGTTCCAACAACATTATATGCGAGCTCAGGAATACAGGTAGACATTCTGCACAAAAGAGAAACACCTAGACAGAGTGTGGCAGTCAGAAGCTATCTGTATATCGCAGAAGTCAGAGAATATTGTTTACATGGCAGGGAAGCTTAGGAACTGATTGTTTCAGAGAAAGGAAGATGGCTTAGGATATCATGGTGTCGACTTGAAAAAATATTCACAGTCTAAAAGTTAAGAGTTATGTTTTATTCAGTGGGAATTTTTAGTACTTCAAGCCCAGGAGGCAGCATCTCAAATGATCCTGAGAGAACTACTCTGAGGAGGAGAGGGGAGAAGCCAGGGTACATAGAAGTTTTACAACAAAGAGCAGGAAGCCTGAACATCAAGAGATTATTGTTAATTTAAAGGAAACTTGACATCCCAAGTTAAAGAATTTAGTGTCTTTCTATGTTTAGGAAGTCTGGGCTCATTGAAATCGTTCCTTTCATATAAGAACAGTGCATGTTCAACTCCTTCTTCTCTTAGCTGGATAACCTTTGACAACTTATCCACATATTCCCTTACTTTCTTCATCTGTTGGTACTAAAAGTACCTATGTCATAGACGAAATATGTTTTATAATATATCCAGCCATCTGTTAGAGATAATATAAATAATAAATACACCCTTACTTTAGTTATTACTACAATTATAAAAGGGACCCTTTTTTTGGAGAATATAGTACAATGTAAGTAAATAACATACACAACAGACCCAGGACCTTCAAACTCTGGAACTTCCAACAGTACTCAGTCAATCCTACTAAGAGAAGATAGAGGCAAATACACTCAACATTCAGAAAACTAAGATCATAGCATCTGGTCCTATCACTTCATGGTGAATCGATGGGGAAACAGCGACAGGTTTTATTTTGGGGGGCTCCAAAATCACCGCAGATGGTGACTGTAGCCCTGAAATTAGAAGATGCTTGCTCCTTGGAAGAAAAGTTATGACCAACCTAGACAGCATTTTAAAAAGCAGAGACATTACTTTGCCAACAAAGGTCCATCTAGTCAAAGCTATGGTTTTTCCAGTAGTCATGTATGGATGTGAGAGTTGGACTATAAAGAAAGCTGAGTGCCAAAGAATTGATGCTTTTGAAATGTGGTATTGATGAAGACTCCTGAGAGTCCCTTGGACTGCAAGGGACTCCAACCAGTCCAGCTGCAACCAGTCCATCCTACAGGAAATCAGTCCTGAATATTCATTGGAAGGATTGATGCCAAAGCTGAAGCTCCAATACTTTGGCCCCATGTGACTCATTGGAAAAGACCCTGATGCTAGGAAAGATTGAAGGCAGGAGGAGAAGGGTATGACAGAGGATGACATGGTTGGATGGCATCACTGACTCAATGGACATGAATTTGAGTAAATTCTGGGAGTTGGTGATGGACAGGGAAGCCTGGTGTGCTGCAGTCCATGGGGTCACAAAGAGTTGGACAAGACTGAGCAACGGAACTGAACTGAACACTCAACAAGAACATTAACAGTTAATGCTTTTAGCTTGCAGTTTCTGCTTTCCTTATATTTCAGACACCACAGAGACTAATTTTCTAGAAATCCAGGTTTGGTGCCATAGCCCAATCAATTATCAGTTTGGGGTGGGACCTTTGGGTTTAGTTTAATGTGATTGCTTTAAACCACTTGAAAGGTATATAAGAGACCTAAGTTCTTAAATATGCCTGATGTTAGCTGATATGGTATTTGTCTGTTTAATCTCTGTTAATATTCATCATATTCCTGTGTTTTAACATTGACATCTGTAACATGCAAAGTTGAGTTATCAGTACCTCAGGCACTGCTAGAATGTAAAACTGTAAGCTCTTCCTCCTTATCTCAGTCACACTGTACCCCTTAGAAGTGAAAATCAAAATCCATCTGAAGAATGATTCCATTTGTTATTTCCATAACTAGTTGTTATGTCACTTTGGCCTCATTTTTCAAAGATATCTCAGAAATATTCACAATGGATCCACAGGGTCCCAGGTAAAATGTTCCTCCTTTAGTTGTCCAAGTTTTTCAATCATTTTCAGACTCCTGGGCTTAGGGTCTAATGCTCACTCTGCCTGGAAATGCCGTACTCTGCACATAGCCACCTCCTCCTGTCCTTCAGGTTTGTATTAGTCTGCACAAGATGCTATAACAAATACCACAGACTAGAAGCCAATGGCAACCCACTCCAGTACTCTTGCCTGGAAAATTCCATGGATGGAGGAGCCTGGTAGGCTACAGTCCATGGCATTGCTAGGAGTCGGACATGACTGAGTGACTTCACTTTTACTTTTCACTTTCATGCATTGGAGAAGGAAATGGCAACCCACTCCAGTATTCTTGCCTGGAGAATCCCAGGGACGGGGGAGACTGGTGGGCTGCCGTCTATGGGATCACACAGAGTCAGACATGACTGAAGTGACTTAGCAGCAGCAGCAGAAGACTTGAATGACAGACATTTATCTACTCACAGTTCTGGAGGCTACAAGTCTAAGATCAGTTAACAGTAGGTTTGCTTTCTGGGCCTTACCTTTAAGACCTCGTTTAACTTCAATCACTTCTTTAAAGACCCTGTCTCAAAAGACAGTCACATGAGAGGGTTAGAGCTTTAACAAATGAATGGAAGGTGGACACAAGGTCCTTTACAAGGTCCTCAGTTAAAACTTACTCAGCCAGAGAGTGTTAGCCTGCTCCCGTCTCTCTAAATTTAATCTCTTCTCTTTTTCTCTCACAGTTACATGTTCATTTACTTTAGTGTGTTTGAATGTACATGTTTATATACACATGTAGACATGTATATGTAGATTTTATAGTGTTTATTTATTTAGAGTCTCTCTTCACCATTCCTCTTCATGGATCATAGTCTTGTCGTGGCAAGGGGTTTGTGTAACTCAGTGAAACTATGAGCCATGCCCTGCATGGCCACCCAAGACAGATGGGTCATGGTGAAGAGTTCTGACAAAATGTGTCCACTGGAGGAGGAAATGTCAAACCTTCCCACAACAGTATAGACTATATCACAGTCTCTTACACTATATCATAAGAGTAAGGGAAAATCCTGTAATATTCACAATTATGTATTCAGCAGTTAGCATAGGGTCTGGCACATAGTGGGCAAGCAATACATACTGTGGCTTTCTCACTCATTTATTTATTGCCTGTGCACATTTTAAGTCAAGATGCAAAGGAAGAATGATTCCTAACATTTACTGAACTCCTCTATGTCCTGGCAGTGTTACAGGCATTTTTCAAGTGTTATCTCATGTTTATCTCATGTTTAGCAAGTGTTATCTCATAACATGTGAAGTGTTACACTTCACAGCAATGTAAGTTGTTGCCATTTTATCTCCTGGTTGGTAATGCTAAACATTGGCTGCATTTATGATACACAAGAGTGGAATGAATGGGTCAAAACATATGAGCATTTTAAATCTCTTGACACATAGTATTAAATTAATTTTTAGAGAAGTTTCCAATAATTTACACTACCCCCTCCCTACACCTTCACAATTATTAGCATTCATTTGTATCTTTGCTAATTTTAGGGGTAGACATAGGACAGTATTGCTGTATTAATTTGATGAATTTAATTTCTTTGGTTACTAATGAGTATGAATGAGGCAGGAAATAGATGAATTTGAGGTTAGATATTTACAACTGCCCCCCTGTTCATACTTCCTGGGTTGAGAAAAAGATGGGTCCCAGAATGGACGCTCACTACCAAGCCCAAGTTTACATTTCTTGAGGCAAGGGATAAATGGGCCCTGGGCTACATGCTTATGATCAGATTTGGGTCTACACTTCAACATCTGCACTTCCATATAAGAAACAATAACAGGAATGAGTTGGGTAACTGGACATTGGGTACTTTATGTCAGGAACAAACAGGGTTTAAACTCTGTTAGGAGGTAAAGAGGTCGTATATTTCCTATCCTTGGGGCAAGTGAGACGATACACATGTGCAAGTCTTTGAGGGTAAAAAAGGCAGGGAAAGCCAGGCCATAACTCTTGCTAACTGCCCCCCTCCCCCAACTCTCTGTGATGAAATCCGTCTTGACTGAGGGATGCATGCGCACCTAGGGGAGCATGCTGTGACAAATTAGCCAGGGGAGTCAAAGCAATGAGACTGGCCAAGAAAAAGACAAAGAGCCAGAAGACTGGCCCATTATAAAGGACTTAGTCTTGCAAAGCCATGACTCCAGCAACTCTCTCTGAGACCACGGGCAACTACAAGGCTTTGCCCAGTGGGCCTACTAAGAGGAAGCACACACAGACTTGGTGCACAGCCAGGGCCTTCCAGCTCTCTGGAAAGAGTTAACAGTCTTAGGAGCCAGGCTCCTCTGATCCAGCTAGGCTCATCTACATATCAGAGATAACCTTATCAGGGACATTGAGGTCTCCTCCTTCCTCATGTATACATGAGCTGGCAGTGCATGCCTGCTAAGTTGCTTCAGTCGTGTTCCACTCTTTGCGACCCTGTGGACTGTAGCCCACCAGGCTCCTCTGTACGTAGAATTCTCCAGACAAGAATACTAGTGTGTTGCAGTGCCCTCCTCCATGGGGTCTTCCCAACGGAGAGATTGAACCCCAGTCTCTTATGTCTCTTACGGTGGCAGGTAGGTTCTTTACCACTAGAGCCTCCTGGGAAGCCCTGAAGTGGCAGGAGGGACTCCAAAATCAAGTAGAGAAGTGCCTTGGGCAAGTCTCTTTAATAAAGAGCTGGAGGTGCTGGAAGTGCCCTTGATGAGGTGATCTCATAGGTAGAAGAGCCTGGCTGAACCAGAGGACTTCCTCCAGAGAGCTCGAAGGCCCTGGCTGTGCACGAAGTCTGGTAAGGAGTTTCTCCTCTTAGGAGGCCCGCGGGCAAAGCCTTGTAGTTACCTGTGGTAACTACAGGTTACCTGTAAAGTTAGGTGGGGTTCTGACATGGAGCTGGACTCCTCTGAGGGAAGCCATTAGCATTCAAGAGTTTAGTTTATTTGGGAATTGTAGGAAATGTCAATGCTAATCAACTGCCTATAGCATCAAATCAGAAAGGTGAAAAACCTCATATTTGCCTTCTACCCAAGCCCTTGTTTGCCCACCTCTGCTTAAGGAGGAATAATGGTTTCTGCTTCTTTTTGGCCGGCTACCCCTTGCCTGAAGTACTTACTAGAATCTTACTTGGGATTTTGGTAAATATAATTCTCACATTAAGCCTACATGATACAAAATAGCGCACACACACACACAAAAAATGATTCTGAATTGTCAATAAACATACACAATACATAATACAAAATGTTTCAGTGAAGGAATATTATTGCTAGATAGACTCGGTTGATGTCAGATAGATAATTTAAAGTACAGGAAGCAAGATTAGAATGGATGACCACTGGAGGACACTGAGAATTGAGAGTGACCAAGAGGAATGGCCTGGCAACCCACTCCAGTATTTCTGCTTGAAGAATCCCCATAGACAGAGGAGCCTGGTGGGCTATATTCAGACACGACTGAGTGACTAAGCGCAGCATGGTACAGGAGGAATGGGGAGAGTGAGATGGCCAGGAATAGTCCAAGTGGTCACTTTTGAAATGTGAATAAAGGACTTCCCTAGTGGTTTGGTGGCTGAGTCCCTTGTTCCAGTGTAGGAGGCATGAGTTCAACACCTGGTCAGGAAAGGAGAATTAAGATCACCACATGATGAACAGCCAGGAAAAAAAAAAACAATAAATTAATAAAATGAATAAAATGTGAGTAAGAAATTCATAAAATAATAGATATGAAGAAATTTATAAAGTGAAACATTTAATCTTATTAATAATCCAAGATATGAAATAGACACACAAAAGTTTTGGCCACTTATATTTACAAAGACTTGTTAATGTTTATTAGTACTACCTTTAGATAAGCTATTCAAAGTGCCAAGTAGTTTGTCTTAACTTCCACTGTTAATAGATTTCTTTCTCAGTTTTCTCAAAGGCAATTCAAAAGTTCTTGCAGAACTTCAAAACTGATTTTCTTTAGCTTCCGGGTCCTAAGTTTAGAAATGCATTCTAGAGGAAAAAATGTTTGAGTTGCTGGTCAATAACAACCTAAATATCCAGCAATAAAGGAAAGTTTAAAAAGGTATAATCACCTAAAAAGGGAACTGTTATGAAGCCAATAAAAATTAGACATGGCATAGATTCATTTCATAATAGTGTAAGGGGCATTCTGTAAGTTAAGAGGTACTTTGTGTGTTATTTATATAGAAATGTGAACAGAAGGAAAAGCACCAAATTGTCATTTGTATTTGGTGTGCAATTCCAATTGGACAATTTTCTGTGCAATATTATAGGCATCTGTTCTCCCCACATTTTGTTATTTTTTGTTTGTTTTCATGAGTTCTATAAGAAACATATTTTACTTCTATAAAAATTGAGTTGTTTTGTGAACCTATTTGATATTTTAGTTTATAAACTGAAGTCATAATCAATATCCTTGTGTGATTCTTCAGTTTTCCAGCAATTCCCATTAGACCAAGTAGGAAATTAGGTCACCAGGAGTTTGTATTAAAGTAAGATTATATGCAGTTTGGCAAAACAAGTTAGGAGAAGGGCAAAATCCTTAGGGAGTTGGGAAAGTGAGATTCCATGATATCTGGCCTGGATAGAAACAAAAGTTAAACATCTTCAGTTCAGTTCAGTTGCTCAGTCATGTCCAACTCTTTGCGATCCCATGGACTGCAGCACACCAGGCTTCCCTGTCCATCACCAACTTCTGGAGCTTGCTCAAATTCAGGTCCATTGAGTTGGTGATGCCATCCAACCATCTCATTCTCTGTCGTCCCCTTCTCCCTCAGCCTTTGATCTTTCCCAGCCTCAGGGTTTTTTTCCAAGGAGTCAGTTCGTCACATTAGGTGGCCAAAGTATTAGAGTTTCAGCTTCAGCATCAGTCCTTCCAATAATATTCAGGACAGAATTCCTTTAGGTTTGACTGGTTGGATTCCCTTGCAATCCAAGGGACTCTCAGGAGTTTTCTCCAACACCACAGTTTAAAAGCATCAATCTTTTGGCGCTCAGCTTTCTCTATAGCCTTACTCTCACATCCACACATGACCACTGGAAAAACCAAAACTTTGACTAGATAGACTTTTGTTGACCAAGTAATGTCTCTGTTTTTAACATGCTGTATAGGTTGGTCATAACTTTCCTTCCAAGGAGCAAGCATCTTTTAATTTTATGGCTGCAGTCACCATCTGCAGTGATTTTGGAGCCCCCAAAATAAAGTCTGTCACTGTTTCCATTGTTTCCCTTTCTATTTGCCATAAGATGATGGGACTGTGTGCCATGATTTTAAGTTTTCTGAATGTTGTTTTAAGCCAACTTTTCCACTGTCCTCTTTCACTTTCCTTAAGAGGTGCCTTAGTTCTTCTTTGCTTTCTGCCATAAGGGTGTTGTCATCTGCATATCTGAGGTTATTGTTATTGATTAAATGTCTTGGGAATGGAAAAAGAATACTGGAGATGGGTTGGGGAGAAAGAAAGAATTGAGGAACTGAGAATTCTAATGAAATATTTTTTCTTGAGATGATTCTAGAAAACAGCAACACCCAGAGTGTGGCTGTGGTGGCAGGATGGAAATAGGAGAGAAATAAATGTTGCTGCAATTATCAAAGATCTCAGGATGGAGTGCAGGGCACATCATCCACAGGATGCAAAGGACACAATAAGGACTCCAAGGCCTCAGTGGACCCAAAGGGGCTCCCCAGAGGAGAGGGAAAGAGAGTGCAGCCATGGCTGGGGAAGCATACAGGCAGCAACAGTGAGGGGAAAATGAGAATTACAGCACTGCTTCCAAGTTTGAGGTTCTCAGAATGCTTCTTATTTTAACTTAAAAAGAAATCTTTGATTTTTACCATTTTTAATTATCATCACTCCTTAGAAAATGTGTTCGGATGTAACCAATTTTCCCATGGTACCTTTGTGATTTCTTAGCTTCTGAAGGGGAAGAGGTTATTGTATCAGTTAATTTACTTCCCAGCTATCATTGCAGTGATTAATGACTGACCGTCCAAAGAAGTGTGCTTTTAATTTTTTTTCTCATTAAAACTGTGTAAGGAATGTTGACAGCACCGATTGTACCTTAACAGGCATTTTAGGTTCAAGAATATTTGAGAACCAATCTGTGGATGGTTGCTCCAGTGAATAGATTAAAAATTATGCGAAACTGGTTTCATGTTAAAAGTGCAAGAGTTTGGCCTAAAAATGTATTAATTTTATTAAATAGTTTAGTGGCCTAGAGTTCCCTTTGGACAGAGCTAGATAAGGGTAAGGACGAAAGAGAAGACTGATTTCACACCTACCCTATGCCCTGGGCTACTTCAAAGGAATTCTCTAAGGTTATGGCAATCTATGCACCCCAAGGTCATAAATGGGAACACTGAAGTCAAAGGAGCATAGAGTGATTATAATTGATAGTACTTCTAGTTAGAGCTCCTGTCAACATATTCTCAAGGTAGAAGCTCTCTGCCCAAGATGCCTTCCTCACCAGCATTCCTAGCTCCTCAGTGTTCCTACAGGAACTGTCTTGTTGCAACAAAGGAGCCTGGACTTCATACACAATGGCTTAAGACCTCAAGAGCCAGGGAGCTGAAGCAGCCAGTCCTCCTAAAGGCTGGGTTCAGAACTGGAGCAACATCATATATATACACCATGTTGTATTGGCCAGATAAGTCATAAGCATCCCAGATTCAAGAAGGGGAATAAACATGGTACAGAAGGGGAAGGAACTGTTGACAGCAGCCCTACTTCTGGCACATTTCCACAAAGGGTTGGTGGACAGAGGGGGGCTGTGTCACAAGGGTACAGAGAAGAGCAGTTCTTAGAAAATTGAGGAAGAGGTTAAAAATTACTTGGAAAGATGGATAATATGATAGAAACAAACATTAACTCTGAGGTGAGGACATAAAAATGATTAGACATGAGAGTGTTATGAACTGAATTGTGCTCTCCAAAACTCCCTTCCAATTTATACGTTGAAGTCCTAAGCCCCAGTGGTTCAGAATAGAGGATCTTTAAAGAAGTAATTAAAGTAAAATAAGGACTTACGGGTGAGCCTAATCCAATATTACTGGTGTTCTTTTAAGAAGAGGAAATTAAGACATAGAAGTCACAGGCCAAGGAAAGAACATGAGAGGACACAGATAAAAGGTAGCTACAGACAATGTAACAAGAGAGGTCTCAGAGGAACCCACAATAACAGACACCTTGACTTTGGACCTGTAGCCTTCAGAACTGTGAGAAAATAAATTTCTGTTGTTGAAGACATCCAGTCTGTGGTAATTTGCAATGGCAGTCTTAGCATTCAGCATCAGTAATATAATCAGTATCCTCAGGACACTTAACTCCACTGAAGGTACAGAAATATATATAGACATTTCTAATATCTACAACAGGGGTAGACACATGATGTTATGGGAGCATATGAAATAGGCATTGTATTATCTTAGTTTATATTTTGTACAATACCATAATGTCTCTGAGCAACAATGAATGTCTCATTGTTTTCTATAACACTAAAATGAGAGTTTCTACATAAAACAATGAAACATAACAGATACCCAACACATATTAGCTCTTTAGAGACTTCCTTTATGCCTATTGTATACACACACTGTGCTATGCTTAGTCAATCAGTCATGTTCAACTTTTTTCGACACCATGTACTATAGCCCAACAGACTCCTCTGTCCATGGGGATTCTCCAGACAAGAATACTGGAGTGGGTTGCCATGCTCTCCTCCAGGGGATCTTCCCAAACTGGGGATTGAACCCAGGTTTCCTGCATTGTAGGCAGATTCTTTACCATCTGAGCCATAGGGAGTCTTTTTACCCATGGAAGGAAAAAAAATGTAGAAAGCAAAAGTGGAAGAGTCTTGGAAAAAAGTTCCATTGACCCTACCTACTGGTTTCACACCAGGGTATGATGACCTGGCCTTGGAGCCATGGCTTATGTAGGAGAGAAACCTGTCACAGCTAAATGGCTGCTGGTTCTGAAGTTCCACGAAGCTGATGATATCCTTAAAAACATTCTGGATTAGCTCATTCTGCTCAAGTTAAAAAGCATCTTCTCAAGATTAAACTATGAGAGCAAAGATTAGTAAATAGACTTTTTCTCATTATTTGTAAATAATATGAAAATATAATATTTAAATAATTCTAATGGCTACTTAAAGAATCTGTTTCATCAAAGTTTATAAAGGAGGAAAGGTTTATTGAATGGGGTTCATGCTGAAGGGAATTTATCTTTTGGGAAATATTTCTGGAAATGGTCTATCTAAAGATCAATTATCAATGCATATCATTCATCAGAGAGAAGTTATTTATACTTCTAATTTATTGTTTTAATTAAGCATTGTTCCTTAATACTACTTATGACTCAGAGCAGATAAGTAGGGTACAGGTTATAAGTACATAAAATTTGAAACTAGGCTCAATGACTCCTTGCAGAAACACAAACTCATGGTCATGTCCAAAAAGATATAAAATAAATGCTATGGTAGTCAGTGTTTACAAAAATTATGCTAGGAATAAAAATGTCCTTGCATATTCTCTATATTTTGGGGGCTTGCTCCAGCAATCACTGTAAGCAAATGAAGAACATAAACACAGAAACACTAACACCATTTTAGGGCCCCTTCAAACAATCCTATTCTGAGAAAATTCGAGGAAATTTGAAAGAATTCTATAAAAGTTCCTCTAATACAATTTTGACACAAGAAAAACCTTGCTTGTACTTGTACTGGCTTCTCTCACCCCTACCTGGTCAATAAATGATCCCTCAGAGGGAAGTTCAGAATGGTTGTTTATCTACAAGGCCCACACTTTTTATGAAGTAAAGATGAATTCCTTTTAAAAGGCAAGACAGACTGCAGCGCCTACTCAGGTGGTGGTCTCAAGGCAGCTTTTTCAGAAGGCAGCTGAGGGGGCATGCACTTTTGACTGGGTCAGTGGAAGGACATGTGGCTGATGTATTTTCTCACTCCTTCTGCCCCTGCCTGCATTCCACATTTAACGTGTTCCTTCTCACTTGCTGCTTTTAGCCATTCTAGCATGGCTCCTCCCTCTGTACCACCTTCTACATCATCAACTACAGTCTTAGAGAGTTTAGTGGTGGGACAGATAAAGCCCGTGTTCTTAATGTATACCAGAGTCTGGGAATTACACTTTAGTTACCAAACTCCTCTCCTCAGATTACAGTAAGTTTCAAGTGCCATTTTCTTGGTGTCACTTTGCATGATGCGTCCTGCACAGTGACAGTTTAGGTGCTAATTGCTCTGCATGTGAGCACAGCAATAGTTGCTAACTATAGCTATAGTTAGCTATAGTTGTCTTCTTGGACAGTGCAGAGAGTACATTTATTTGAGCCCTCCATGTTATGATAACAAAATTTATATTCCAAAGGTTAGGTGATACTGAAAAGAAATATTCACTAGTTTACTAATTCCTTGGAGTTCTTGATGGCAAACAACAGAAAACGATTTTGGTTAATATAAAAGGAAATGGGGGCACTTCCCTGGGGGTCCAGTGGCTAAGACTCCTTCGTTCTGAATGCAGGGAACCCAAGTCTATTCCTTGATCAGGGAATTAGATCTCACGTATATGCAACTTTAAAGATCCCTCGTGCCACAACTAAGAACTGGCTCAGCCAAAATAAACTTTTTAAAAAAGGAAAAAAGACAGTAGGATTTTAAAGAAAGATAGAGGATAGATCAGGGCTACTCTGGTGAGTGGCTTAGCGGTAAAGAATTGGCCTGTAATGTAGGAGCCTTAGGAGATGCAGATTCAATCCCTGGGTTGGGAAGATTCCCCAGGGGAGGAAATGGCAACCCACTCCAGTATTCTTGCTTGGAGAATTCCATAGACAGAGGAGCCTGAAGGGCTACAGTCCATGGGGTCATAAAGAGTCTGACATGACTAAGCAACTGAGCAACATAGGATAGATTATAGAATCAATTTTAGGGGAAGAGGATCAAGCTTGTAAAAAGGACATAATTCAAANTAGTTGTGTACCCTAAGTGCCTTTCACTTTATCATTTGTTCTCTAACGCATCCTACTGACCATTAATAGCACTATTAACAAAGGAAAATATCTCCAATCCATACAAATCCATATCATGCAAACCCTACTTGGAATGAGAGGAAAGCCTTATATACTTGATGAGATTTTTAAATTTAAATGCCAATTAGGTTTGACTCTGCATAGCTTATTTCAACTAGCGTTCAGAAATGAACCCAGGAGTCATGAATGTGTCACCTTATTCCTGTTAGACACTCTGGATTCTTCTTTTATCTTATTATTTTATTATTATTCCCTAGCAGGTAAGGTCTTTGGCTCTTTCTAGTAGTGGCTAAGGTCAAGGGAAAAGGATGATCTGAGTAGAAGTAGTAGACATGTTGACGCTCATTGGAAAATGCAAAGCAGTTTTTGGTCAGTAAAAGGAGGGTTATGTTGTGGTTATGGACACTGGAGTTCAGTTCCAATTCAAATCCTGGTTATCGACTGAGTAACCTTGGGCAAGTTATTTGGCCAGTCTGTAACTAGTAGCCTCATCTGTGATAATAAGAAAACTTCATGGAGTTATGGTGAGCATTAAGGGAGTTAATAATATAAAGCTTCTAGGTCAACCCATAGTAAGTCTTCAGTAAATAACAAAACTATGAAAATTTTGCACATGCATTTTTCTCATGTATCATTTTTCCAAAATGGTTTCATGGAGTTGCCTAGCATTCAACCATCGAGATGAACAAAACCTGATTTAACTTATTGCCTATTGTAACATATTTTTTGATTGTTTCAATTTTTCACAGTTACACATTTGTTTTTCAGATTAACATTAAAGTCATTGCTAGTTACCAAGAAAAATACTCCTTGAATTTTTTACATTGGAATTATATTAAGCCTATACATTTATTTGGAGGACATTATTTTACAAAGTCCAATTTTCTCATCCTGGGATATAGGATATCTGTCAACATATCTGATCTTTTTAAAAAGTGCCTCTAATATTTTATAATTATTTTCATAGACACCATTTATATTTGTTTTTACTTTAATTCTTAGGTATTTAAAAATTCTGCTGTTAGGAAATATTAAATGAATTTATTGTTACAAAATATTTAGTATTTTGTTTATGGTGTTTTTCTATACAGATGTTATCATTTTTCATAGTAAAAGAATCAAACCTTTTTTGGGTATAACTTTTTTATGCACAGAAATACCATGTGAACCTAAATCCTAAATTTAGAGCAACTTTTACCTATAATTTTTTAAAAATTAAAATACTTTCTAAAAGGTAAAAAATTAAAATCTATAATATAAATATACCTCTAAGAAATTGGTAGGATAATACTATAGAAAAATTATTATCATAGACAGCATTGTTGCTTCATCTCCCTTAAACAAACAGTGAGTAAGACCAATTTAGTCCAAGTAGAAAAAGCAAGAACTTAAGGAAACACCATGATTTGTTAACAGATTCATTTATTAGTTATAAAGTACAAAAGTTTAACACCACAGCACTGCCTTCTCCTCTACATGTTCCTCCTTAGTATCCTTCTCATAATCCTGTAATTATCTTGTTTATTCATTGCTTACTTTTTTATTGTCTATTTTTTCCCCACTCCCAATGCAATTTCTGTTCAGGCTGCAGCCATTTTTTTTTCTCCTTTACTGCAATGATCAACACCCACTGTAGAGGAGGAAAATTTTTTCTTTCTTCCCTTCTAGGTTCTTTGGCTGGCCAAATAATTAAGTTAACATAAGATAGATTAACAGGAGAAAACAAATTTAATTTCATTCATATAGAAGCCCCAAAGATACAAGACTCAAAAGCGAGTTGAGCAACTGAGGCTTCCATGCCATCCTGAGCTAAGGAATGGGATAGGGGCCTGGAGCTTCAAAGGGGAGAGGGGTGATTCACGGGGACAGTCACAGGAGCAGGTGTTTAGAAATTATATATGTGCCCTGCTGTATGCACAGGTCTTTCACACATTCACACATCACACGTTCCCCCTCGTCATTGTCTCCTTTCCCCTCCACGCCCAGCCCCTCCACCTGCACAATCAGTGTTTTCCTCTTGACCTATCATTTACATTAGCACAAAAACATCTTTCAATGTCTGTTATCTTAAAATAAAAATTCTTTAATTCAACATCACTCTCCAATGATGGCCCAGTTCTCTGGCTTCTAAAGGGGGAATGTTGTGCTTATGTAAATATACACATATATATACACACAAATGCATAGACATATACATATATCTATAAAGATGCATGTAGGTTGATAGATCTGATGATGGGAAGATGTAATTTTCTTCCAGATGTTTCTTTTTTTCAATAAAATAAGAAAAGTCATCAACTAACAGAAAAGAGTATTAGAGATCTGAATAGTGAAGAAATTGCTGTTGTTACTGTTTAGTCGCTAAGTTGTGTCTGACTCCTTCAATCCCATGGGCTATAGCCTGATAGGCTCCTCTCATGGGATTTCCAAAGCAAGACTATTGAAGTGTGTTGCTACTTGCTTCTCCAGGGGATCTTTCCAACCCAAGAATTGAACCTACATCTCCTGCACTGCAGGCAGATTCTTTACCACTGAGGCATCGGGAAAGCCCTAGTGGAGAAATTGTTGAAGCCATTATCTCAGAAAGTGAAAAAGTGAATTTAGTAATACAGTAGGATTTGAAAGGTAGTACAGAGCAGCCATTTAAGATGTAGTACTATAATAAAGGAGAAACAAGTAGGATTTCACATTCATCTATTCATCTATTCAGGGAGCAAATGGCAAGCTTACTGAGGACATACATGTTCAAGGAAGAAATTATAGTAATGAACCATGGTGTCTAAACTAAGAAGGAAATGAGGGTTTCAAACTGGTGAATGAATGCATTGTTCAAACGGAACCAAACAACAGTTGGGGAAGTAAATGAACAGAGAGACAGGAGATTCAGTTCTCAGGTGAATAAAACTCTAAATAATCCTCCCCTGCAATTCTCCAAAGGTCCTGCACAGTGTGACTTTAACCACTTGTACACAGCTTGAAATGTCATTAAGTTTTCTCAAAAGGATCAGTGTAGATTTCCTCTACCCAGTCAGCATATGATTTTACTTACTTACAATTTCTCAGAAATGCATCCATTAAGAAAAATAGAGTCCATCAGTACAACAACTATATATCCTTTTATTTTAAAGTATTTTAAATTGTTTTAATGCATCAACCGAAAAGCAAATCATCATTCAAACCAAGCAACCTATTCGAGTCCCATCCTTAAGTGCTGTTTTATCTCTCTGCTTATTATTCTCTTAACAGCGATAAAAACAGAAATCATATGACCAAATGTGAATGCTAAACCATTGCCAAGATAACCTGAACATCAGCAAACAAATAGAATCTGTAATGCCATCTTGAACACTCTTCAGAAAACTGTTAAGAGGGCAAAGAGTCCATAAAGTAAGGCACAAGGATAGGCAATGAGAAGCTGCTGTCCTTCCATGGCCAAAGCTGACATGAAGATTTTGGAGGCTGAGAGACTACACCAGCCAATGATGACCAGTGCCAACACAGTTCCAAAGGTGCCCCTACAGCAGAGACCAAAGAGATGGTTATCTTATACGAGGAGAGAAAGAAGTTATTGAATCACACTGCCTCTAAAATGTCCTTGGTATATTTCCTCCATTTGTAAAATGAGGGTGAAGGGTCATAGGAACTAAAGGCCTCGGCCAGTTAGAATATTGAGTCAAGTTCACCATTGAAGCTAAATATTTCATAGGTAGGTAAAAACTCAGATTACTGGAAATAGGATTGACCTGCAGTCACTTTCCTAAGTTAAAATCGCAATTACTAAAATTCTTTTATATAAACTCTGTTTACAGACTTCTTTTATAACTACAAATTTCTATTCCCTGCTTTCTTCCTAAATTTACCCACTGTATGAGCAGAAAAATGACTGGACTTGAATTCCAGTGGGGTTCCCACCCCCCAGTGCTCCAGGGCCATGTCCTGGGTTTTTGTTTGAGACAGCAAAGCCTGACACAGCTCAGGGAGGGAACAGATGGAGCAGGAAGGCACAGATGTGTGTGGCCTCCCAACTCATTGCTGAAGATCCCTTTGGTTGGTGAGGGTGTAGATTTTTATAATATTGAAATGGATTTGTTCAAATTGGTATCTTCAAAAAGTAACTGTGGAGGCAATTGCTTCTTTAGGAAGAAAGGAGAATGAAGTGACTTGACCAAAATTGCAAGTAAGATGGGCATTAAGTCAAGAGCTGCTAACTCCCAGCATATTGTTCTGTTTGCCATCAAACTATACTGCCTCACTTGATCTGGTTCAATCTGAAATTGAGAATTGTGCTTATTATTTGTGAGAATGACAGAAATACCTACTCTTAATCGTTGAACCAAAGCAAAACAAGTGAAAAGGTACACTGTGTAGTTTTCAATGGCTTAGATTATAAATAAACTAAACATATTTTAAAGCGCTCTAATAAATGTCTAATTATGTCTATTGGCTTAATTAATGTTGTTAGAAATAAAATTTAGAGGATTCAATTTACCAGTCTTTGTGAATAAAAATGTGAGATTATATATGATTCATTTGAATGTTATAGTGATATGCCCAAAAAGGTAATTTCAGTTTCGTGGTCTTTAGGGATCAGTTAGTTGTTCCTTATTAATAAAATTTAATGGATTCTTAAATCATCCTATACATTTCAGAATGAAAGTCTAATGAAAAATATCAGATTACTGATGATTCTCAAAATTCAAGTTGTAGTTTTTATTTTGTTCTTCTAATAATCTGGAGTGATTTAAGATGCCCCAAAGCTCAACTTTGCTAGAAATAATGTCTAAAACATTAAAAAAATTTCAAATGGCAGATCATTATAGTATTTTTTGGCAAAAGCATCTGACACAATAGAAATTGTAAAACTGAACTCTGTAGTAACATGTCAAACATCTGTATCAATCAACATAGTAAACAGAAGAGCTAGTTAAAGAAAATGATATACAAAAGTCAGGGACACAGCTCAGTAAATATACACCTAACTCACATTGTGGGCTTCACTGGTGGCTCAGACGCTAAAGAATCTGCCCTCAATGCAGGAGACCTGGGTTCTATCCCTGGGTTGGGAAGATACCTTGGAGAAGGGAATGGTTAACCATTCCAGCATTCTGGTCTGGATAATTCCATGGACAGAGGAGCCTGGCAGGCTACAGTCCATGGAATCACAAAGAATTGGACACGACTGAGTGACATTCGTTCACTTTTCACATTGTACTTACACATTTAAGGTTTCCATTTGCCATTGTATTCCTCTTTTTTAAGTGTTGAGTACTCACTGGTAAAGTAAGAGTTTGCTCTATGTTATTCTGAAAACCGTTACTTCCAACAAACTTAGGGTTACCAGGGGGTAAAGAGTGGGAGATACAAATTAGAAGATTGTGAATTGCATATACACACTATTACATATAAACTAATAAGAACCTACTGTACAGTACAGGGAACTCTGCTCTGTAGAGAGAAATCTTTCCCCCTTCCCTGGGAAGGGAAGCCCACAATGTGAGCTAGAGGTATATTTATTGAGATATATTTAATGCCTTGTACTAGCCCATACGGGAAAAGAATGCAAAAAATAGCGGATATATGTGCAAAAGATTCACTTTGCTGTACAACTGAAACTAACACCACATTGTAAGTCAATGTTGTATTTTATAATAATTTTTTTTAAAAAAAGACTGTTGTTTTCAAAATGAACCATATTAAAACAGAAAAGCACTTCTATCTATGCAATTCTCAATAATCTTATAAAGAAGGTAGCTGAGATTATATCTAAACAAAAATATTAGTCTTTCTAAAATGTTTATCTGGCATTGACAAAGTCTGTATATAATAACCTATCCAGTATAGTGTTAATAACCTAAAAGTTGGATCATCCAAGAAAAAAATGTGAATTGTGTCTATATGGAAAACTGAGCACTGGTGGCAAATGTTTATTTCTAATTGTGTTTGGAGCATGGGAGGTGACAGAGAACTATGGAATTACTTGCTCTCCCCAGCCCAAAGTGGTAGTGCTCTGTATATGCCCTAGGAAAGTGCTCAACAGAAGTTGTATTCACTGAATCCTTATGCATATTTTTGAACTGCAAATACTAACTGCCCAGGAAGTAAAAAAGAAAAAAAAAATTGACTGAGTGTATATGCTATGAAGTTCTCTAGCATCAATATCCTCACCAGGGTTCCTGGGAATTCTGCATTACAAGGAGCCCAGCTGAGAAAGAACAGTTGCTTCCCTCCTAGAAGGCAGAATGCCTGGGAGCTGAAGCAATTTGTCAGGGTTCACCAGGCACTCACTCTTCCTAATTCAAACAAGTGAATTTTCTGTAGTTGGTTATATTACCCATGGCAATAGTTCATGTTGAAGAATGTGACTACAAACAAAGTACCAACTTTAAAGATAACTTGGTTTAATTTATTTTTTAAATCATTGAAATAGGAACAGCACCTGAGCCAAAACTGACCTATTTTCCCGAAACTGTATGTAGCTTTTAATAGCCAGTTTCCCCAATCTTCCTACTAAAATGATCAGAAAGAGGTTAACTGTTGCACTGATGTGGCAAGCTTCAGCGATGTTTGTGCATGTGGGGTCAATTAGTAACACAGACACTTACTGCAGTGAAAAGAAGATGGCGCAGCTGGAGAGGATGACCATAGGGAGCAGGCAGTAACCCAGCACACTCGCCACGCAGCCATAGGACACTCCTGAAGAGCTCATCAAGTTCAGTAAGGCATGAATACCTAGGCAGCCCACGGCACTCATGCCATACACATAACCAAACTGGACTTTTCCTGCCTGAAACAATGGGAAGAAAACAGTTTGGATACACAATGAACATCAAGAAGAAATCAGATTGTCAACAAAGCAGAGAATACTTTCGAATCACTCAGCTCAATGTTGTTCATGTCTTTGGAGTATAAGCATCAGGAGATTGGGAGCTCCAAAGAAAACACTGATTGTAATATGGATTCAGGTCATGAAAACAATCCCCTCCTCTATACATGGGATGGCACAAGCATGCTTATATTCCCAGACTGATATTTTTATTATAGATTGCCTGTTGGGGTACTAGGCATAGGTGAGGATATATTTTCTTCCCATATTTGTTGAACAATTAAATGAATGAATAAAAAAAATTCTGATTTAGTCTTGGAGATTTATGACATAATAGTAATATTAGCAAACATCTGTTGCATTTACTATCTTAGGTCCTGTTCTAGAGATTCCACATAAATTAATTTATTTAATCCACACAATATAATGAGTAGGTATCATTGTTGTACCCATTATACACAGGAAGAAACTGAGGTGCAAAGAGATTATGGGACTTGCCTAAAATAAAATAATGCTAAGCAGTGAGGCTTGGCTTGAATCCAGGCAGTCTGGCTCTACAATTTAGGCCCTTAATACCTGCAGAAGCTCCAAGTGACAAAACAAGGGGACCCAGGTGGCGCAGTAGTAAAGAAAATGAAAGTGAAAGTCGCTCAGTCGTCTCTGACTTTTTGTGACCTCATGGATATACCTTCCATGGAATTCTCCAGGCCGGAATACTGGAGTGGGTAGCCATTCCCTTCTTCAGGGAATCTTTCCAACCCAAGAATAGAACCCAGGTCTCCTGCATTGTAGGAGGATTCTTTATCAGCTGAGCCACAAATCCATCTTCCAATGCAGGAGATGTAGGACACATGAGTTCCATCTCTGGGTCAGAGAGATTCCCTGAAAGAGGAAATGGTAACCCACTCCAGTATTCTTGCTGGGAAAAATCCCATGGACAGAGAAGCCTGGCTGCTATAGTCTGTGGCGTCCCAAAGAGGTGGACACAACTGAGAATTCACACACATGCAAGCTAACATATCCCAAACTTATGTGACCAGAGAATCCTATGTTTTCATAATGCCTACTACCAGCTTAATTAAACATACTTTATGAAAAACTGATTTACATAAAGCAAACAATAGTGAATCATACAGGCATTGTTAAACGAAGTCAGACTGAAGTATTCAGGATAGACCACTGATCTGAGGATTCATCAGATAGCTGTCACCTACATAATACTGGAGACTTGTTGCTGAAGCAGCTCCATTAAACTCATCCAGGGAAAGTCACAAACTATTGTTGCTTCAACAGAAGATATTTTAATGTTTGCTATCTGAGGATGCCAAATCTCCAGTAAAAAATGCATGTCATTTTTATATATACACTGAGCTGGTTAGAAATTCTAGATTGAAGAGTCTGACTCTGATTTTCAGGGAAGTTATACAAAACCAACAAAACTGATTCACAGAGAGAGAGCTTTTTAGCTGTCATTTTTTCTTTTCCATAGCTGTTATTCATGAAGTCCTTATATCTTACAGAATAAAGAGATATTTATTTTATAGTCAATTAAAGGAGAATATCATGACCATTTTACGTTCAAAACTGTCAAGCTGTTTTGAATTTTTCTTCCTCTGCAGTTAGGGAAGTTGATCACTACTAAATTCTTTCACAACATGTCCCTGGGCTATGCTGCAGAATTCTCTCCTGCATTAGCCATAATGAGTCCTTCTGGCTATTTTGTAAGGTAATGCTGATAATGCTAATGGGTATGCTAAAAGAAACATATCAGTTGTGCACTGCACTATTGGGTGAGTTTGTTCCACTTGGAAAATAGTGACAATTTCAAATAACTTTCATGTATTAGAGTAACATTTTACTTGACATTTAACTGGATGGGATAATTCAGAGGTACAAATAGTTGTAATGGTGACACACAACTTCTCTACTCAAAGGACACATAGCTGGCCCGTGACCCTAACCAGTTTTGTGAATGGGGTAAACAGAGGGTGGATTAAATTAATTTGGTAGTAAAATTGTCCTTTTTCATATCAGTTAGTGACTTCTCTATCTCTTTCTCTTGTTAAATTATCCACTTTGAGGCTTAATTCCATTTGGCAGGGGCCATCCTCACTTTTTAATTTGTTTCAAATTCTAATAAGGGTTTGTAATTGAAGTGGAAAATAAATGTTCAATTTCTTTTTACATTTCAAATGTTTGAGATCATTCTTGTACCATTACTACATCTTTATTTGAAATACTTCTTATTCTTGCTTATGCTTTTATATTGACCATGCATATCCCTTTTCCAGATCACACTTATAGCTCTACTAGAAAAATTAAATGGAGCCATAGTTTAAAAATACTTGTATTTATGGTTTTGGGGTTGAAAATAATTTTAAGAGGAAAAAGAATAAGTAAAATTAAATTTGTGTTGAGCATTTGAAGCTGTTCTTTCTGGTTTGCTTCCTGCAACATGAAGAAAGTCCACTAAAAGATATTGTGCTTTATATCAATATAAATCATAAAAATGATGAGTATGTGACTATGAATATTACACCTCTGGAGATAATGAGCAGATTTGAATATTGTTTCTGGATTGAGTCTTGTTTTCTTTATTATAGTGCACTAACAGCTCATAAAATCATCTTTTACATTTTAATTTCAGATATCCAGGACAGGGTTAATAGCCTCAAATGGACTCTGAGTTAAATCTGGCTTTATTAATATACAGTTGAATTTTTCAGTCCTTATTGTTTTGTATGTATCAGAATCAATTCTGGAGTAACCACATGTGATGGTAAAGTTGAAGTGAAAATAGCTGCCTAAAATCTTTGAGAAAATATGAATTTTTACACATTTTCCCAAATTTCAGATTTGAAATGAACCTTAAGAATCATTTGTATAAGCCTTTTTTTTTTTTTTCTTCAAAGTGAAAAAAATGAAGGCCTAGAAACAAGAAATAAAAGGTTCAGGATCTTATCTAGAGGCAAAGTTAGGGGCAGATCCAAATTTTTCACTCTCAGTTGAGTTCTTTGTATTGTTTTACACTTAAAACAAGATATTTAAAAAATTCCAACTAACATTATGTACCTAAAAAAGATCTTAATGGGATTAATTTTTTCCTTTAGGAGATGGTAATAGTAATATTTTCTATGAAAAAACAAACAGCTGTTATATTACAAATTACCTGAAAAAGAAACAAGAATTAATATGTTAAATTAATTGTTTCTGACTCTTTGATTAATTGACATGGTCTTACTTGAAACTTAATCTAATATCAAATTACTGTGGCAAAGACAGAAGGAACGTTTGAAACTAAATTAAAACTCTAGTTGATATAATGTTATACTTGCAGAGTATTTGCATTTGCTGTAGTTCAAAGGAAGAAATAAGATGTCATAACTAACTACTATTGTATTGGATAAACATGATGTACTTATTGACCAAGTTACAATGCACAAACTAGATTTCTATCAGAATTTTGATTAATATTATGTACTTAGTAATGCAAAGTAAAAATTAATTTAGTTGCAAATACATTTCATAGCTACTTTTTGAGAAGTATAGCTGCATTAGTAGAGTGAATAGCTGTAAAAAACAGACGTGAACTGAATAACTAATTTAAGGACTTTTCCTAGCATCTTAAATTTTCTATATCATCTCTCTTGCCAAGTTTACCATTTTGTGCCTTAATGAAACTGTACTTGTCAGACTTGCTTGACCATCTGTTTCATCCTTTGCTTTTAATAGCTGTCATTACCTCCTTAACGTAAAACATAGACCTTTCCTATGAGGGGGAGAAAACATTTTTCTAAAGCATGAGCTAGAATGTCTTCTAAATTTTACTTAGGAGGAAAAATGTTCTTTTTTTGGTGACTCCTAATGCCCCATGGAAAAGAAATGCAAAAAAGCAAAATGGCTGTCTGGGAGGCCTTACAAATAGCTGTGAAAAGAAGAGAAGCGCAAAGCAACAGGGAAAAGGAAAGATACAAGCATCTGAATGCAGAGTTCCAAAGAATAGCAAGGAGAGATAAGAAAGCCTTCCTCAGTGATCAATACAAAGAAATAGAGGAAAAGAACAGAATGGGAAAGACTAGAGATCTCTTCAAGAAAATTAGAGATACCAAGGGAACATTTCATGTAAAGATGGGCTCGAGAAAGGACCTAACAGAAGCAGAAGATATTAGGAAGAGGTGGCAAGAANGTAGCACAATGAAATGGAAAAATTTCTTTATTTGGTAATTATAATTGAGCAATTTAAAACTTTGATGTGGTTCTCAGTGATTTGAATGCATTATAGCTGAATAACCAGAGGTTTCAGAACAACTAATATGATAATCAAAGAGAGCAATTTTTACTAATATCTCAGTTGAGAGGAATGAGTAAACATTTATTTCTGCTGTAAGAATTTAGCCAGCATGGGATAGTAGAGTTACAGAAAGAACTCCTGAAGGTTTTGCTACACTAAACTCTTTGAAATAGTTTGAACTGAATAGATAAGCCCATAGAGGGAAAAATTGTTAGTTATTTTCAAATTTATGTCACATTCTCTCTGAAAAAGAATTCAAAGACCTCTTGGCTTTTAATAATTGACATGTTTCCACCCTCAGAACATCTGAAAACAGCATGTGGGTGTGGAAAGAGGGTTAGGAAAGAAATACATGGAGGGCGGAAGTTATTTTCTAAAAGACAGAGAAGCAAAGAGAGTTTTGACATTTGAAGGCAAAGTTGATAATAGGCAGCCAAGTCAGTTCCTACTCAAAAAAGTCATCGGAGACAGAAAACGTTTAATCAAGAAGATTCACCTCCGCAGGAGGCTTTCCTGTGGTGCTGACTAACGTCTTCCTCTGTCACTCGGGAAACCAGCCTTGTCCTCTCACTGGGTCCGCCCCCTCGCTGGGTCCGCCCCCTCGCTGGGTCCGCCCTCTAGATGAATCCCCCACCCCCATGCCTCAGTTAGCAGAATCTGCTAGGCTTCCTTGCCTAGGCTATACCAGTTATTGCCCTTCTATCACTGAGCAGACAGTGGAATCAACAGAACTGGCAATGAGCTAAGCGAGGTAGGCTCAATGCCTCCAGAATTTCTACTAAAGACTGGGAAAATGATTGGATACGAGATAACAGAATAAAATAATGATTGGACTAAGAATGGTTGTGTGTCACAATGAAGAGAGAGTGGGGGACAGAAAGAGAGACAATGATTTGTGAGCCTGAGGACAACCTGGAATCACTGATTCCTGATAGCTTTCTATAAGTGGTGTTAGTCCGTGTGTATCTTTATAATAAATTCCAATCACAGTTTAAGTGGGTCTCAGTTCCTTGAAATCTGCAGCAATGCAGTGTTTTTTTAAATGCTCCCACTCAATACAGAAAGAGCAAGCAGAGTTTGTGCTGGGAAACTTTCTTCAAAAACAGTGCTCTTGGTTCTGGCCTTGCCCTGGTATGTTAAGATTCTCTTTTGTTCTTTGCTAAGGAATGCATCATTGAAGTAATCCCCTCAAAAAAACTCATGGAAAACGGGAAATTTGGAAAAAGTACTCTGGTTTTTTGTTATACATGTTTGTTTTGTAAACAAGAAAATAATGCTCATATAACTATGCTTAAAATAAATATAATTTCAACTTTAAGAAGCTATAGAGGATTCGCTCTATCATGTTTATGTTATTCATCCATTCAACAAACAAACAGTAGGTGCCCAATCTGTTCCTGCCAAGGGAAATGGGAGCTGAGACCAATTTTGTAAATTCCTCATGAGAGGACTTGGGCGTGAAGAACGTGAACAGAAATGTCACAGGACACAGAGAGGCAAGCAACATTGTAGAGAACCTCCAGGACCCTTTTAAGGAATTTGCGCTTTATCCAGCAACAGCTTTTTATTCTTTAAATTAGTCACTTAATTACTTTTATTTATTTTTAATTTTTATTTTTACTTTATTTTGCTTTATAATACTGTATTGGTTTTGCCATACATTGACATGAATCAGCCACAGGTGTACATGAGTTCCCAATCCTGAACCCCCCTCCCACCTCCCAGCCCATATCATCTCTCTGGATCATCCCTGTGCACCAGCCCCAAGCATCCTGTATCCTGTATCAAACATAGACTGGCGATTCGTTTCTTACCTGATAGTATGCATGTTTCAATGCCGTTCTACCAAATCATCCCACCCTCTCCCTCTCCCACAGTCTAGAAGTCCGTTCTATACATCTGTGTCTCTTTTGCTGTCTCGCATAGAGGGTTATCATTACCATCTTTCTAAATTCCATATATATGTGTTAGTATACTGTATTGGAGGATAATTTATATTGTGATGGTTTTTGCCATACATCAGCATGGATCGGCCATAGGCATATATGTGTCCCCTCNGTCTCGCATAGAGGGTTATCATTACCATCTTTCTAAATTCCATATATATGTGTTAGTATACTGTATTGGAGGATAATTTATATTGTGATGGTTTTTGCCATACATCAGCATGGATCGGCCATAGGCATATATGTGTCCCCTCCCTCCTGAACCCCCCTTTCACCTCACAGCCCACTCCTTCCCTCCAGGTTGGGTTCCCTAAGTCATGCATATATCAAACTCCCACTGGCTACCTATTTTACCTATATGTTTCAGCGCTATTCTCGCACATCCTCCCTCTGTCTCCTTCTCCCGGTGTGTCCAAAAGTCTGTTATTTATGCTCCAGTGACGATTTGGAAGGTAGAGTGGAAAATATGAGACCACTGCCCTGCGCCAGGGAAAAAATGATGCTGTCCCTTGAACATAAGGAGTCTTTATGGTTAGAGAATTAAGTGCAGGTGGATTTTGCTTTGCTGAGTTGCATTCTAATGATCTTAACGTTTTGCAGGGCTGGTCTGGCTGGTGGCCGTCATCGTGGGTGCTCCCATGTGGCATGTGCAACGACTTGAGGTAGACTGGGGGCTGGGATTGGAAATCACACTGTTGAAATGTTTTTCCACCCCTCTTACTTGTAATCATCTTCCTCCCTGCAAGCACATTACAGCAAATTTGTGTGATCTCAATTTTTTCACTGGAGGTTTTTCAAGTGAAATAAAATAATTTGCTTTAAGATAGTTTTCTCTGCTTTTTTCAGCTCTTTCTTGAACTTATATTGTTAAGACTTTAATGCTTAAAATAAAATATTCCAGGGTCACTTTCTGCATTTGCCTACCAGCAGAAACATGCCTTTCCTGGTGTTGTTCAGTGTCTTGTTACATCATAAGAGTTTGATGCTCGCTCTAGATTTTTCTTTTGTTTTTTTTTTTAAGTTCTTTTTTTTAATATATAAATTTATTTATNGTGGTTTTCCCTATTTTCTTCAATTTACATCTGAATTTGGCAGTAAGGAGTTCATGATCTGAGCCACAGTCAGCTCCTGGTCTTGTTTTTGCTGACTGCATAGAACTTCTCCCTCTTCGGCTGCATAGTATATAGTCAATCTGATCTCAGTATTGACTATCTCATGATGTCCATGTGTAGAATCGTCTTTTGTGTTGTTGGAAGAAAGTATTTGGTATGACCATTGTGTTTGTGGGCAAACTCTGTTAGCCTTTGCCCTGCTTCATTTTGTACTCCAAGGCCAAACTTGCCTGTTACTCCAGGTATCTCTCGATTTCCTACTTTTGCATTCTAGTCCCCTATGATGAAAAGGACACCTAATTTTCAATTAGCAGTGTTATTTAATCTGAAGACACTTACTTCCACTCTTCCAAATGAGCAATGCTATGCTAACTATGCAAAACTCCATGGAAGAAAAAAGGTTCTTTCAGCAAGTAAGAGCAATCATGGGTGCACACATATTTTAATCAGGCCAAAGCTCTGTGTTGTTGAGTGTGTGTATTCAGAGACTGAATTCTTGAGACAATTAACCTTTCTCTTTTTTGAGCAGTGATGGTAAAATAAAATAACCAAAATCACTGAGGCCCAGTGCCTGTGAGTCTAAACTCACTTATATGTTTCTAATTTTTTCCAGTGCCTTATTTTTCAAAGAATTGTGACTGCCACATTACATATTACATACCCCTCTGCTAGATTCTGTTCCCCTTAAATATTTTTCATAAAAAAGAAAAGAAAAAAACTCAGAAATTTGACATACAGAATATAGAAATAAATTCCAGGATTACATCAGTTACTTTTTTTACCACTCTGATCAACTTTAAGATGTAGAAAAAAAAAGAACATTTATAAGGAAGAAGAATGTAACTTCACTACTTAGGAACCAGTAATTTAGCTGATTTCCCTCCTGCTATCATTTTAAATTTGAATAAGAGTGAGGTGGGGGTTAGGAAAAACTGAAGCTAAACTACTATAAAGTACATGCATTTCAGTTGGAAAGAGTGGAAATCTTTTAGCTGAATGTTTTTACTGAATTTTGCTGTAAGCCCTGAAAGATTTACATGTGTTGGTCTATCTGACAGGCACTGAGGCAAGTACTGTTAGTTTATTTCTACTTTGTGTGTCAGATGGTTGAAGTCTGGGGAGATGAAGGAAGTTTTCCAAAGTCACAAAGCCAGTAATAGAAAATTTAGGTTCCAGCACTGGAGAATCTGACCCAAGAACTCATACTTTTCAAATAAATAAATAGATAACAGTCCAATTTAAAGGATAGATAGAGGAATTAAATAGACATTTTTCCAAAGAAGACATCCAAATGGCCAAGAGGTACATGAAAACGTGCTTAGCACCATTAATCATCAAGAAAATGCAAATCAAAATCACAAAATCATTTCACACCTGTTAGAATGGCTAACATCGAAAAGAAGTAAGTATTGGTGAGGATATGGAGAAAAGGCAACCCTTCAATATTGTTGGTGGGACTGTTAGTTGGTATAACCACTATGGAAAGCACTATGGGGGTTCCTCAAATATTATAAAAAAATAGAACTACCATATGATCCAGCTATGCCACTGCTGGGAGTATATATGAAGGAAACAAAAAAAGGATATCAGAGAGATACCTGCACCTCCACTTTGATAGCAGTACTGTGTGTGTGCGTGCCAAGTCACTTCACTCGTATCTGACTCTTTATGACCCTATGTACCATAGCCTGCCAGGCTCCTCTGTCCATGAGATTCTTCAGACAAGGGTGGGTTATTTACTATTAGTGCCACCTGTGAAGACAGCAGCATTGGGTACAATAGTCAAAACCACCTAACTGTTCATTGATGGATGAATAGATTTAAAAGTTATGTGGTGTGTATATATATATATATATATATACACACACACACTATGGAGGGCTTCCTTGGTAGCTCAGCTGGTAAAGAATCTGCCTGCAGTGCAGGAGACTGCAGTTCAATTCCTGGTTTGGGAAGATCCCCTGGAGAAGGGATAGGCTACCCACTCCAGTATTCATGGGTTTCTCTGGTGTCTCAGATGATAATCTACCTGCAATGTGTGAGACTTGGGTTCAATCCCTGGGTTGGGAAGATCCCCTGGAGGAGGTCATGGCAACCCACTCCAGTATTCCTGCCTGGAGAATCCCTATGGACAGAGCTGCCTGGTGGGCTACAGTCCATGGGGTCACAAAAGGTTGGACACAACTGAGCAACTAAGTGCATGCATGTGCGTGCACGCGTGCACACACACACACACACACACACACACACACACACACACAGAGGAATACTATTCAGTCATAAAAAATGAGGAAATTCTACCATTTGTAACAACATGAATGGACCTTGAGGGCATCTTTCTAAGTGAAATAAGCCAGAAATAAAAAGCCAAATACTGTACAGTATCACTTGTCATGTGGAGTCTAAAAAAATTTTTTTTAAGTCAAACTTACAGAGTCAGAGTAGAAAAGTGGTTTCCATGGAGTAGGGAAAGTAGGAAGAGATTGGTAAAAGGTTAGAAAAGCAGAAAAAGAACCCACCCTTTTACATAGCTTTGATTGAGTCAACGTGCATCTAATCTCATGATGTTTGTATTTTTTAAAGTGTGCTCAGTTCTCCCATGTGAAGGATTGTATTCCCAAATCATTGGTACCTGGCATTTAACTTCCCTTCACAGGATTTAGTAACCCTCTTTGGTCAAAAACAGGGTATAGTTCAGTTTCTTCTATAGTGGCATGTACCTAAACACCTTGCAGAGCTAACATTCTACACACAGGGTATCAGATGAAATTTCAATGATTGCCATGACATAGAGGGGTCTTGCTCCAACAGGGACCTAAGCATTTTCAGAATATCAGCCAGACATGGCCTCAATTAGGATAGAAGGTGTATCTTTCCCTCTTTCCACATCCAGGGTGACAAGTGCTAGCCACCCAAACTTGAAAAGAAAGAATATGAATTTAATTTGAACTAAATTAGTAGTGAGCAAACAATTTTACATTTCAACTTCCCTTTTTACTTTTATAGTGTATTTATATATTTCTTAGTGAACATATACTTTGGAAAATATGAGCAGTTCATCAATTTAAAATAGCATAGGCTGTCTAATGTGATATTTAAAATAGGAGAAGATTTTAAAAGTAGACAAATGCTTAAGTTGAAGTTGATGTCACCTGAGACTTATGTTGTTTTCAAATTTTATTTTCAATTTAGACATTTACATTAACAATGTGCTTTCAGTTTTTACTACAATAAAGTGACTTTTAATTCAAAATAACTTTTTCCTCAAAAAGTGTAATTATTATGCTTGAAGAAACCCAGATGAAAATGTTTTACAAGACACTGTTACTGATTTCAGGCACTTATTTAATGGCATAATTAACTTTTGCATTTTTCAACATTGAGTCATGAAACAGTAAATGAACATAAGATCTAACAAATTTTTTCATACATGTACATTCGTGGCGGATTCATGTTGATGTATGGCAAAACCAATACAGTATTGTAAAGTAAAATAAAGTAAAATTAAAAAAAAAAGAAAAAATATCTTATGTGTTTTTTACCAAGATACATTTCCATAATGTTTTTTTTTAAATTTATTACATGGAATGCTAATGAGACTATACGCATTTATCAATTATAGTACTCTAATATAACACCTTGTTTTACAAGATAAAAAAGATGAAACTGTTATGAAATTTGAATGCAAAATTTATTGTTTTGCTGTCATCTAGTGGTAGTAAAGTATACCATATATATGCTATAAAAATGAATTAATACCTTTGTTTTCTATGCAAATTATGGCATTGGCCTTTCAGATATGAACATCAGGCTATGCTACAAATATAAATACCAAATGTTACAGTAATTTTTCTAGCTGACAGATTTGAATTGACTATTATTTATCAAGATGCATTTGTTAACACATTGATTGCACATTATCACATAGCAAAACTTATTCTTACAGAAAAGCAAGCAAAAACGAGCTTTTTAGCAAACAAACTGAGGAATAAACAAACATATTTTCAAATTGCATGTTTTTGTGCAGGGGTAATTATTATAGCTTCATAATTTTCAAGATTGTTTTGGTGTACACTCAATAAAAACTAGCAAATGTCATTTATCATCTTATCCTAGAAATCCTGCATATGGTCTTTTTATACCTTTTAGACAGATAAGGCTTGAGGCTTCACAAAGTCACCCTGGCTGATGAGCATATTGGATCAGAGTCCAGAAATTTCATAGACTCAAAATGGAAAATTATATTAGGTACGGTTATTTCTAATATATATATTTGGTGAGTATAATCACAAAGAGAAAAAATTCTAGGAATTTCTCTGAGCTATAAAAAGGAGGAGGGGAAATCTAATATATTTCCTATTTGAAATTTGAGAAGACATTACAGGAAAATGTATTATAGTTTAGACTATCAGAATGGAAGTATTTGCGGCAAGTAGAAAATATTATATTCAATAAATATTATAGGAAAAAATGATTGACCATAAGTTAAATTCTACTTCACATACTAACTTAAAACAATTTTCAATGAATCAAAAATTTAAGTCTAAAACCAAAAAGATAGTTTAAAAATTTAAGAATCTATAAGAGGATATATCTTTCTGGCTTTAGAGATGGAGAAATATAGTCTAAACAAAGAACAATTGGAAAAAAGTTACAAAGAAAAATATTGTGGGGTTGGAAACATAAATATTAAAATGTCTATATGCTCTAATATCCCATAAANTCCTAGAATCTATAAGAGGATATATCTTTCTGGCTTTAGAGATGGAGAAATATAGTCTAAACAAAGAACAATTGGAAAAAAGTTACAAAGAAAAATATTGTGGGGTTGGAAACATAAATATTAAAATGTCTATATGCTCTAATATCCCATAAATAAATAGATGGCAAACACAATCTAAGAAAAAAGCATGAAATACATATTTCAGACAATAATAAATATCTTTACCATATAAATATCTCTAGAAATAAAAAAGAAAGGAAAAGCCTTAAAATTTTAAAAACAGAAAGACGTAAAAGTGAACGAACATGAAAAGAAAGTCTAACTTCTCTAACCAAGAAATAAAAAGTATTATTTTTTTGCCTTTTTTGTTTATCAAATTAACAAAGATATTTACTATTCTACTGTGTAGGTGTATTGGCTCATCATTTTTCCAGATGAGTCTGACAGTGTAAATGCCTTTGACCCAGCAATCCCAACGTTATAGATCGATCCTGAAGGACAGATTCTGTACAGGTCAAAGTTATCTAATGTAATGTTCACCAAAGCATTATCTATTATAAAGGAACAATGTTTAAGATTTAAATTATGGTGGTGGTTAAGTCACTGCGTACAACTCTTGTGACCACACAGACTAGTCTCCTCTGTCCATGGGATTTTCCAGGCAAGAAAACTGGAGCAGGCTACCATTTCCTTCTCCAGGGGATCTTCCTGACTCAGGGATCGAACCTGTGTCTCCTATATTATAGATGGATTTCTTACTGCTGAGCCAGATTTAAATTATGATATTTGTATATAATGGGCATCCCAGGTGGCTCAGTGCTAAGGAATCTGCCTGCCAGTGCAGGAGATATGGGTTTGATTCCTCCATCAGGAGTATCCCCTGAGGAAGTAAATGACAACCCATTCTACTCTTCTCGCCTGGAGAATCCCATGGACATAGGAGTGTGGCAGGCTATAGTCTATCGGGTCACAGTGAGTTGGACATGACTTAGTGACTGACCATGCATACACCTGTATATAATAGATCATGTTTTCAAACAATATTTAGTGACTTTAAAGAATGCAAAGATAACGGGTCACAATGAGTTGGACATGACTTAGTGACTGACCATGCATGCACTTGTATATAATAGATCATGTTTTCAAACAATATTTAGTGACTTTAAAGAATGCAAAGATAAAAATGCTTATGATATAAGGTAACTTAAAAAAAACCCCAAAACTTCATATCTATAATATGAACCAATTTTTAAGTATTTACAAATATATATATTCAAAGAGAGGCAGTATTTCATTTTTAAGTGTGTATATATATCCGATCCCATCACTTCATGGGAAATAGATGGGAAAGAGTGGAAACAGTGTCAGACTTTATATTTTGGGGCTCCAAAATCACTGCAGATGGTGACTGCAGACATGAAATTAGAAGACACTTACTCCTTGGAAGAAAAGTTATGACCAACCTAGATAGTATATTCAAAGGCAGAGACATTACTTTGCCGAATAAGGTCCGNTTCACTCTCCTCTTTCACTTTCATCAAGAGGCTTTCTAGTTCCTCTTCACTTTCTGCCATATGCTTAAGCATAAAAGATGCAAAAATTTAACTGGCCTCTAAAGTTCCAACAAATTGATTATATAATTCTCTGTACTTTTCTGAATAGTTTACATCTTTACCCTCTTCTTAATTTTGAAGGCAAACAGAGAAGAATGTTTTAACATCAGGTGGCTGGCTGTGTCCAAACAATGATCTTTTGATGTAAAATACTGGGAATGTTAACCTATCTGTTTTCATTGGACTACATGGAAAAGAGAGCAGTTAGCCTGTGAATATTTCTGCTTGGCTCCCAAATTTAAATCTCCTTGAATTTTAGTTTTCTAGCATCATGTTGACATGCCACAGGAACAAAAGTAGCAGACGTAAATTGGCTGAATCTTAAGAATTTTTTAAATTAAAAAAAAAAATCAAAAGGATGGGAGATCCCTGAAATCTTTGCAGGAAATGTTCATCTGCAAGGGTCCCCAGGTTTCCTTGCCACCAGCAGTGCTACTTACTGGAGTCATCCTCCTCCTTACTTAGTCCTTCCTAGATGAGATGAGGGGGCTCGCATGAGCCAGGAAGGGGAAAAAAACAAAAAACAAAAAACTCACTTCTCTATGATAACAAAAAAAGTATATTGAGAAACTACCCCTGTTGCCTCCTGGCCAGCACAGCAGAAAATAGTAAAACATGCTGCTATAAAGTAGCTTCGTTAAGTAGGTGGGAAGAGTGGTTACTTTGATATAATTACTTTGTCCAAAGCTGTTCACTGTTGTCTAGAGATGGCCAGGGAGTCCACATGTAAGAAACAGTGAAAAAACATTTAAATACTACAAGACCAACATAGTGTTAGCACATATCTACTTCAGATTTTCCCCACACAAACAGGAGACAAACTCCTGTTGGTTTCAATGTATCTGTCCGGCAGACTCTCGTTTATATGTGGAACAATCATATAAAACACTCTATGCAGCATGCTGATAGTGTGCACTAAGTGCTGATTATTGCTGTTATTCTTCAAGCTGTACACACATTAATAGCACTTCCTTAACTTATCTTCTAGTAAAGGAGGCTCTTCATCAAAGCTGTCAATGTAAGAAGATGGTGAATAATAATCCTGGTTGGATGCTGGCTGAAAAAACTGTCCTGAGTAGCCTGAGGACACGGGCATCTCTGCTGGGACAAAGGCAGGCTGAGGCTGCTCACTGGCTTGTCTAGAAAAAGGAAAATATTGATACTGATACATCTAAGAAAGGGACATCATGATCAAGCGAGGAAGGAAACTACAATTTTCCTTTTATAATTTCTCCTGGTTTTTATGACTATTCATCCATGAAAAAATTAACTTGCTTGAAGTTTAACCTAAACAAACAAACAAACAAAAAAATGAAGAGTAACTAGTTGTGAGAAAACTCTCTAGGAGAATGATCCATACTGACTAACATACACTGATTATTTGCAATGTGTTGGACACTTCACATTTTCTCACCTAATTAATACTCTGCAAAGTAAAAACTATAATTTTAATGTCATCTTACAGAAAAAGAAATACAGATTCATGGAGACTGAATGACTTGTCTGGCAACACACAATAACATTCAAGTGTTGTCAGTGAACTGAAGCTGTCTGTCCGAGAAGTGCCCTTCTCCCTACGTGATGCTGCTTTTCCACTGATTTTCAGGGACTATCACTGAATAGGACATTCCCTATAAATCTAGGCAAAGAGCAGTTTAAAAAATCACAGTCATACGAAGTGAAGCAAACCAGACAAAGGCAAATACCACATAATATTTCTTATATGTGGAATCTAACAAATGAATTTATTTACAAAACAGAAATAGACCCCCAGACATAGAAAAGCTCTGGCCCTTCCCATTTTTGAGTCCCTGACTAAAAGTCTTTCATAGTTGGCTTCACTGTTCCTCTTTTGAAATATGCGATTTAGTTTTGTCAAAACATAATGTTTCAACATTTCCTTGATCGTGCTTTTATTTTTTTATTTTACCATTTATGTGAGAAAAACAGTCTTAGTAAATAAATTCTTAAAGCTAAAGAATGGAAGGAAGAAAAATGAGGGCTAGTCTACAATGTTATTTGGTCATTTCAAATTGTTTTTAACTAAAGGAAAGGAAAGAAACATAAAGAATGGTCCTTGATTACAGAGCATCTTAGTTAGCCCTTTGGGAAGATAAATAATAAAATTTTAATGATTTAAAACCCAACATATTATTTCAAATTACTGAATTAGAACAAAATAAACACTGGACTCTGGCAGGTGGGATTTAAACATTACCTTTGTTAGCAGGCATCTCTTCTAAAAATCATTTCAAACAACTGTGAAGTGACTGCAAAAAGTTCCTTTAGAACAACTGGCAACATTTTGATCACATTTCCCTTCTTTTACTTTCTGACTCTATGTATTATATTTTTGCCTGTAATGATAGTCCCATGGTGGGATGTACTCTGAACCAAGTAGACTGGTTAGCAAACAGGACTGCTGGACTCCAAATGCCTGCGTTCAAATCCCAATTTTATACTCTCGGGTAAACTGTTTCACCTTCTATGCCTCTGTTTCTTCATCTGTAAAATGAGGACAATAATAGAACTAATAAGGTTATTATGAATTAAATTACCTGAAATAAATAAAGCACTTAGATTAGTGCTGGGCATATAAGAAGCAATCAATAAACATTAGCTAAGTGTTCGTATGTCCTCTTCCTGAGAATGACTCTGAAGCATTCTAGACACCTCCCTCACTCCCTGGAACAGCATCTTCTATATTTGTAAGTAGTTGTTTTCCAGTCTGCCACTTCCTCATAGAAAACAACATTAATCAGAGTCCAAGAGCTTGTATTCTTTCTGTGCTGATCATCTCTAGCTTTTTTCCCACTTCGTTTCCCCTGGAACACCCACACTGACTTTCACAACATACCACCCAACCTGTGTTTGCCAACCAGGAGAATCTCCACGATACACATGCCAGGATTTCTATCCACAACCCATGAAGCAATGGCCATACCTGGTCCATATACAAACCTTCTGAGTGCTCACTAAGAGTATTCCCCTTTTCACCACCTATAGCTGGGGTTATACAATTCCAACCAGCCTGAAGAGACTTGTCTTTACTTAGATGATATTGTGTTGAGATAAGGCATGGCCTCCATGGGGAAAATGTTTTTACCTGTTTCTGTAGCAAAAGGACTTAACATTCACCTCCCAATGTAAACATGGAAGATAGAAGATCACTGTTAGGAGATTCCATTATAACTTCTGTGGTTGCAGAGTTATGTTTCTTGTAGTCAGGTTTCTGTGTTCCATCAGATGATCACTACCTACATATTTTATTAGATGGAAGTCCAAAACTATATGGACTTCTATCATGATGGTTGATTGATGCTACTTTCCTTTGTCAGTCTGATCCCAGGGGAATGCGGGTGGTGCTCTGACTCCCAGCATCCCATTTTATCTATATAAGTCTCCAGTTAAGCTAGTAAGCAGACATTCTAAGAATCCTTGATTATACAGGGTGAGTTTGATGGCAGTGTGTTTTAGGATATGGTGGCCAGGGGATTTGGCTTGTTTAACATGCCCAGATCCTGGCTCAGTCAGCAGGTACACACAGCTATGTGGCATTGACAGAGATCTCTAGGGATTCAGAAAAGCTGATTCAGTATGTATTTGCTGAAGGCCTCCTGAAACTTTTAAAGGGAGTTTTCCAGTTGTTGTTACCTTTCTGCAGAAACCACAATGTATTACTCTAAATAATTGGAAGATATTTCAAAAACTGGAAAACTACAGTGAGAAAATACAGCCTAGATAATTGGCTACAAGCATTGAAAATAATGCCAATCTGAATGACTGGACAGTTAAGCTTTTTAATGAGAAAACTCCACATTAAACTAAGAAACCTTTATACAAATATATTTATTCATAATAAACACATTCAACCAGCTTCAGATCACAATGCCATTCATTGAGCAGAATGAATTTTTTTTTGGATGTGATTTCATATGAGGAGAGGATGGGGCAGGGGCAGAATGAGAAAAACAGACATATTCATTATAACCTACTACTGGATTCCTATGTCTTTTGCATCTTGTTCTGATTTGGGATATATTTTAATTGAACTATTCACCGTATGAATAAAAGATCATATGTCAAGTCATCTGATGCAAACCAGTAAATCACTGACCTGACTCCATGTTTTATGTACCTCATAAAAGTACCACCGTTAATATACCCTTTTCTAATTCCTGAGACTTGAAGCATGGGTTGGAATTTAGGGTTGCCACAATTCAAATCAGAACTTGGATTTAAATGCTAAGCATCTGAAGTAGGCTAAGCCATCAACTTGATAATGTAATCATAACTTGTCCTCACTCAGTTATATTAATTTTCATCTTGTCACCTAAACTTCTGTTGATATGGACAATGAAATGGAAAAAAAAAACAGGGTGGGGTGGGGTAGAAGAGAAGGGTCTAGTTTGAGTCCCTAATTAAGGACAGAGCTTTGTCTCTATTTTATCAGACATTTTAGCTTTGTTTAGTCTGAAAACGTAGATTGCAGACCCTACCCAGGTGCTTATTCCATCTGGAGAAGAGAGAAAAGAAACAGCAGGTGACTGGATTCTTTCAATAAAACAAGAGCACAGAGCTGAAAAATCCTGTTAGATAGCTCTCATGTGGATTATATATTTTGAGCTACCCTCTTGTAATACCTTCATGCTCAAACTACTTCCGTGCCATCACATACTTTTTTGTTTTTTTCCTGACCGCAAATTGTAAATCATAAAAGAAATAAAGTTCTTTTCCCGTTGTTGAATTCTGCAATGAGCCAATTCTAGACAGCCTATTCCTTTTCCCTTATTTTTCTTATAAATATCTTAAATATATTTAATTTGCCTGGTAATATTCAGATATGATGGCTCAGACAGTAAAGGATATGCCTGCAATGCAGGAGACCTGGGTTTAATCCCTAGGTCAGGCAGATCCCCTGGAGGAGGGCATGGAAACCCACTCCCGTATTCTTGCCTGAAAAATCCCATGGACAGGGGAGCCTGACAGGCTAAAGTCCATAGGGTCGCAAAGAGTGGGACATGACAGAGAGACTAACACTTTCACTTTCATAGAGAGATGCATGGATTTTTTTCATCCTAAGAAATTCTTATGGCATCTTGACTAACGCTAGACAACACAGACTAGGGGCATAATGAGATAAAATTCCAAATATTTAACTTTAACCATTTTAAGAAAACGTTATGGACCAATGGTTTTCCCCGTTGCTTTACAGCAGCAGTTCAGCATCAGCCCTTAGGACACTGCTTGTGAAAACAGCACGTATCTGCCTGTGTCTGTAGGAGTCATCAGCCCATGAAAACAATGTCAAGATTGTCCAGGGTGTAGTTGGAACAGAAGAGTCACCACTGCCAGTTTTATTTATTCTGTTTTCTTTTTTCTCTTTATTCTAAAGTTTTCAAGACACTTATCTGCGTGTGAAGAATAAACTTCAGGAATTAATACATTTGAAATGTTTGCTATGAAGTTTTTTGCCCTAAACTTGTTGGAATAGCATAAGAAACACACATCCCAGTTTTCCTAAGATGATCCAGTTTATTCTTATTGTATCAACATTGTTACCAATAACACACATTTTACTCTCAAAATGTCTTGATTTTATAATAAATTATGTGACTACCTTAGTTCTAGTTCTGGGTCTAATCCAATACCCTAGGGCTAGTAGGATAACCTCATTTTTTACTGGCTACATGACCTTGGAAAAGTTCTTTAATTTCTCTGTATTCCTTCTTACCTTTCACTAATCTAGACCCACAGAAGAATATTTAAAGAACCAACTGTATAACCAAATACAATATTTAAGTGACTTGGCAACGAAGTGTCCATTGCNAGGATAACCTCATTTTTTACTGGCTACATGACCTTGGAAAAGTTCTTTAATTTCTCTGTATTCCTTCTTACCTTTCACTAATCTAGACCCACAGAAGAATATTTAAAGAACCAACTGTATAACCAAATACAATATTTAAGTGACTTGGCAACGAAGTGTCCATTGCCTCTACAAACTATAGTTATATGAAAAAATAACATTTCTAGAATGTTTTTATCTTCACATACACTTTCCTATACATATCAAAATTGTTTTTCAGATACTTCTCATGAGGTAGAGAATTAACTTATTATTAACTAATTATTAATATCCTTATTTCTTAGTTTAAGACAGTCAGGGAAGTTGTCTTTCTTAAAGCGACAAAAAATGAATGTTAGAGCCAGAACTTAAACCAAATTCTTCAATCCTACCTGCCCTATTTGGGGCATTAGTAAAGGATAAATACGAAATTCTTAGTCATCTTTAAATTTATTTTCAACTCACATTGAACTACCGACTTAAATAGCTAACACATCCTGAATTATGTATATCTAGATTGCTTGGAAAATCCCATGGATGGAGGAGCCTGGTAGGCTGCAGTCCATGGGGTCGCTAAAGAGTCACACATGACTGAGCGACTTCACTTTCACGCATTGGAGAAGGACATGGCAGCCCACTCCAGTGTTCTTGCCTGGAGAATCCTAGGGACGGGGGAGCCTGGTGGGCTGCCGTCTATGGGGTCGCACAGAGTTGGACAAAACTGAAGCTACTTAGCAGCAGCAGATTTCATTTAGGAATTGCCACATTGCATTATAATAGCATATTTAATTGTCCCCTTCAACATAAATTTTTAAATATTGTGTGGGAAAAGATTATGGATTTTTTCTTTATCTTTGGGTTTGTAGCACCGTCCTTAATTCCTGACACACAAGCAGGCACTAAATAAATATTTATTAAATTGAATAAAAGCTGTTTCTTGAGGGGTATCCTGGAAAATATCAGGTAAAAAGAAAACATTTTGTTTGCCCAGGGCCTGTATTCACACTCCCTGTTAAGTGATATTTTGAAAAGAGGAGACAAGCCCTTCACCTATAAATGGGCCTCCAGCAATCAAAGGCATTCATGGAGAACTGAATTCATTTCCCTGCCCTTTCCTGACATTTCTTCTTGGACATTTTACTGAGAAATAATGGGGAGAGGTTTATCGTCCCCCAAGGAAACCACCTTACCTGAAAACCCATGTCAAAATATTATGACTTTTTAAAATGAGAACATATATTCTCCATGTCAAGTACTTACTTTCTAGATCCATAAAGATTTCCAGAGGCATTAGAATCATTACAAGTCTGCTCCTGATTATCAATGGTGTAATTAGATTGGTAAAAGTCAGAGTCAAATTGTCCCAAGTTTGACATCCTGAAAAATATGAGTGAAAAATAGATAAGATTCGAAGCAATAAAATTTCTTTTGAGGTATTTACAGGATCAATAGACAATATGATTATGGCTGGATTTCTATTAGAAAACAAGGTATTCTCTGAATGGGGGAAGGGTATGGAAATGTATGCTAGAAAGCCGTTTACAAAACCTATATACCTCCAATTAACTTTTCTGATGTTTTCACTAAGTAGGACTGTGACTAAATTGACTTTGCCTCTGTGTGTGCAAAGTCACTTCAGTTGTGTTTGACTCTTTGTGATCCTATGGACCATAACCCACCAGTCATCTCTGTCCATGGGATTTTGCAGGCAAGAATACTGGAGAGAGTTGCCATTTCCTTCTCCAAAATTGATTTTAATTATCTGAAAAAAAAATTCTTCACCTAATACCTTGTTCTCAGCAGTTTAAGAGAAAAAGTTTAAAGGTTGGTATACATCTTGAAGATTTTCCCTTAAATAATGTTATTTCCTCACTTTAAAAATACATATATAGATAGATATACACATACATATCCATATATATATACATATACATATTTGCTGTTGTTCAGTCCCTCAGCCATGTCCGGCTCTTTGCGACCTCATGGACTGCAGCACTCCAGGTTTCCCTGTCCTTCATCATCTCCCAGAGCTTGCTCAAACTCATGTCCATTGAGTTGGTGATGCCATCCAACTATATTGTCCTCTGTCGTCTCCTTCTCTGCTTTCAATATTTCCCAGAATTAGGGTCTTTTCTAATGAATAGGATCTTCANTCCCTGTCCTTCATCATCTCCCAGAGCTTGCTCAAACTCATGTCCATTGAGTTGGTGATGCCATCCAACTATATTGTCCTCTGTCGTCTCCTTCTCTGCTTTCAATATTTCCCAGCATTAGGGTCTTTTCTAATGAATAGGATCTTCACATCAGGTAGCCAAAGTATTGGAGCTTCAGCATCAGCTCTTCCAGTGAATACTTTTGGATTGACTGGTTTGATTCTCCTGCAGTCCAAGGGACTTTCAAGAGTCTCATCCAACAAGCATCAGTTCTCGGGCACTCCGCCTTCTTTATAATCCAACTCTCATATCCATACATGACTATGGGAAAAACCATAGCTTTGACTATACGGACCTTAATATCTCTGCTTTTTCATATGCTGTCTAGGCTTGTCATAACTTTTTTTCTAAGTAGCAAGCACCTTTTAATTTCATGGCAGCAGTCACCATCTACAGTGATTTTTGAGCACAAGAATATATCTATCATGTATATATATATGTGTGTGTGTATGTGTGTGTGTGAGATACACACACACATGCATTATACATATTTAGGTTGGGGCAAGGGCTTTCCTGGCAGCTCAACTGGTAAAGAATCTGCCTGCAATGTGGGAGACCTCAGTTCAATTCCTGGATTGGTAAGATCCCCTGGAGAAGGGAATGGCTATCCACTCCAGTATTCTGGCCTAGAGAATTCCATTGACTATCCATGGGGTAGCAGAGTGGGACACAACTGAGCTACTTTTATTTCACTTCACTTCAGTTTGGGAGAAATGTAATTGCAGTTTCAGGCTTTGAATTTTAAATCATTATAACTAGACTCAAATACATCTTTATTAATTGAAATAGGAACCATTATAATCAACACATTTTTGCCAACAAGAAATAAGTTGGTTTACTCTTGTAGCATAAAAATCTGTGCTTATGGATTCAGTGAACACTTGGAAAGCATTTTCTGCCCCTTGCTGGTTGTGGGAAGTATTTTTCCATGCTGCTTCTGCTGCTGCTAAGTCGCTTCAGTCATGTCAGACTCTGTGCAACCCCACAGACATCAGCCCACCAGGCTCCTCTGTCCCTGTTATTCTCCAGCCAAGAATACTGGAGTAGGTTGCCATTTCCTTCTCCAGTTTTCCATGGAAAGTTGCCGAAATGCTTGAAGAAGTGGTAGTCAGTTGGCAAGAGGTCAGGTGAATATAGAGGATGAGGCAAAACTTTGTAGCCCAATTTGTATATATATAAAATACACAGAAAGTAATGTCATTAGCAAAAAAACATAAAGCAATAAATGCACATTAAAATAATGTATAACATAATCACATTTAAGAATGTATTCCAATATCAAACAGCAAAGTTCAACAATGCAAAACTGCAATTACTTTGGCACTAACCTAATAGCGTGTGTGTGTGTGTGTGTGTGTGTGTGTGTGTGCGCGCGTATCATCTATCTGTACTCTTTGCAAAGCCAGGAAGTAAGTGGCTGATAATAATATATAAGCTTGATTTATTCATAGAGCTTTAAAGTGTGCNTTTGGCACTAACCTAATAGCGTGTGTGTGTGTGTGTGTGTGTGTGTGTGTGTGTGTGTGTGTGTGTGTGCGTATCATCTATCTGTACTCTTTGCAAAGACAGGAAGTAAGTGGCTGATAATAATATATAAGCTTGATTTATTCATAGAGCTTTAAAGTGTGCTAACAGCCTCTCTACTCCCCAAAACAAAGATAAAACCCTCAAAACTAATCTTCCAGTTCCACTTTCTAATTCGTAAATGGTGTTTGAAACATTTTCCTTTTCTCTTGCCCTGTCTGCTGCACCAGGGCTTCTGCTGAGTCAGGGGAAGAAAGGCTTGATTTGGCTACAGGAAAAGAGTATTTCCATACACTCTCTGCTGCTGCTGCTAAGTCGCNTTCTAATTCGTAAATGGTGTTTGAAACATTTTCCTTTTCTCTTGCCCTGTCTGCTGCACCAGGGCTTCTGCTGAGTCAGGGGAAGAAAGGCTTGATTTGGCTACAGGAAAAGAGTATTTCCATACACTCTCTGCTGCTGCTGCTAAGTCGCCTCAGTCGCGTCCGACTCTGTGCGACCCCATAGACAGTAGTCCACCAGGCTCCACCGTCCCTGGGATTCTCCAGGCAAGAACACTGGAGTGGGCTGCCATTTCCTTCTCCAATGCATGAAAGTGAAAAGTGAAAGTGAAGTTGCTCAGTCGTGTCCGACTCATACACTTTCTACATAGTTTCTACTCACTACTGGGAATGAAGAGCAGTGCATGTAGTCTTGATTGAGACCTAAGGGCTAGAATACCAGGGGGAAAAAGAAAGACTTGACAGGAGAAAAAGGTGGGGGAAGAAAGTAATAGCAAGGTGGGTAACAGTGTCTCTTTGGATGAAAATTAGAGAAATGGAGTAAGAAATCTTTTCAACTCAACATTTTAACCTTTATTTTCCTTTGAAAAGCTTTCTATTTCAAAAGAAGAATTTGAAAATCACTAGGAGTAGTTCATATAATAATCTATGGTCTACTACTTATAATACATTTCAAATGAAATTACATAAACAGCTTGAGCTCTAAGGGCCTCATTAATCAGAAATATTCAAGTAACAGTTGTCAAATATATCACTTTTCAGCTCAGTAAAAATGCAGAAAGCTACTCTAAAATGAGACTCATACATTTGATATAATAAATCAAGATTTTTCATTAGTAATATGTATAAAAGTAGCTATAAATTATGTAAACTAAAATCAGGACTTGGAGAGTATAAAATCTTTTAATAACTTGTAATTTAAAAAATTTAGAATTTAAGAGCAAAACTTTTTCAGCCAATGAAAATATGTTATTATAAACAATAGGCAATAATTTTACTGAAAGTACACTAAATTTTCAGAACATGCAAAACTTTATGTTAATATAATTATTGGTTTTACAATCCTAATATAACCTAGATTTGTACTTTGTTTAAATGCCAAATTCTTTAGAAGGATCAGACACATACCTTTATATTATTTTATGTTGAAAGATCCTCCAACAAATGTAGCTTTACTTGAGAAATTTTTAACAAATCAGCTCATGAAAAGGTGACCTGCTGAGTCTATATATAAGCTTCTAAATTTGTACTCTGACACTCTGAACAGATGCTACAGCCAAAAAAAAAAAAAAGCCTGCCAAAAGCCAAACACAGTATTTTATAACACTTGTTACAGTATACAAACACAGTGAATGGTGTAGAGACAATTTGATAAAGTAAATGGTAGATTCAGCTTCCTTGTGTGACTAATGTACCATTGAACTCTGATTTAAAATCATTTATTTGAGGCTAACAATAAAGAGGCCTAACACTCCTTCTGCTTCTTAGCCTTGAAGAATATATTCAGCTTTTACAAGATTTTCTAATAACGTGGTAAAAACCAACATATGGTACATTAACTTAACATAACAATCTTAGCAACAACCTGAAAATGTGTGATCAATTTTATCCAGATCTGAATCATTCAATTTATATAAACAACACTGAGAAAGATTCCCCATGGTCTACATCTGATTTTTTCCCTGCTTCTTACTTCTCCATCACAGCCCAAGATGGATATACTAATATGATCTAGAGCACTTCTCGTTCATAGGGCATGTTCTGCCCCATTTTTGAGCCAATCTTGATCATGAAAGACATCTATGATATTGTGTTTTATAAGGAAAATACATATTTGTTAATTCAGTTGACCAAAACATGTTTTTCGTTATATTTGGTCTTTGTCCATGGTTCCTGACTCATGGTTCCTAAAACCCATGGAATTTCCTAAGTATTGAGAGTGTCAAAGGTGTATCTTGGTATGTTAATCAGGTGATTTGGGGACCTCATCTAATGATGGGGGCTGGTTGCCAGTGGAGCCAATAATGTGAATAGAGGGTTGGAACACTCAACCCCATTCTCAATCTCTGAGGGGGGAAGAGGGCTGGGATGTTGAATTAATTGCCTATGGTCAATGACAGGAGAAGGCAATGGCAACCCATTCCAGTATACTTGCCTGGAGAATCCCAGGGACAGAGGAGCCTGGTGTGCTGACGTCTATGGGGTCACACAGAGTCGGACACGACTGAAGCAACTTAGCAGCAGGTCAATGACAACCAATTATGCTGATTACTGAAACCTTTATAAAACCTCTAAAGGATGGGGTTTGGAGAGCTTTCGGGTTGGCAGACCCAAGGAGGTGAACGTGCTGGGAGAATGGTGCCCTCATAGAGAGGGAATGGAAGCTTCTCTCCCTTCCCCACTCTCTTGCCCTATGTATTTCTTCCATCTGGATGTTCCTGAGTTATATCCTTCTATAATAAACCAGTGATCCAGTAAATATATTGTTTCTCTGCGAACCTCTCTAGCAAATAAATCAATTCTAAAGGAGATCCAGTCCCGGGTGTTCATTGGAAGGACTGATGCTGAGGCTGAAACTCCAGTACTTCAGCCACCTCATGTGAAGAGCTGACTCTTTGGAAAAGACCCTGATGCTGGGAGGGACTGGGGGCAGGAAGAGAAGGGGACAACAAAGGATGAGATGGCTGGATGGCATCACCGACTTGATGGACATGAGTTTGAGTGAACTCCGGGAGTTGGTGATGGACAGGGAGGCCTGGCATGCTGTGATTCATGGGGTCGCAGAGTCAGACATGATTGAGTGACTGAACTGAACTGAACTGAAGGAGGTAATCCTGGGAACCACCAGTTTATAGCCAATTTATAGGTCAGAAGTACCAATTTATAGGTCAGAAGTACAGGGAACAATCTGGACTTGATACTGGTATCTATCTGATGGGAGGAGAGAGGGAAGCTAATAGTCTATTAGGATTCTTAAGAATTGAGTTGAATTGTAGGACATCCAGATGATGTATGTTCCAAGAATTATTTGGTGCTGTGTAGAAACTTACCCCCTGTAACTTGTTGGAATTGGGGCCACAAATAACTTAGCACCAGATCCATTTCTTCCAGGAAACTGCCCGAGTTGGTTCCCTTTACGTTCAAGGATTACTTCAAGGAGGCGTCTTCCTAGTTCTGACTCAGGTTACCTGGTTAATACTCCCAATTTCTATCTGGATCTGGTGGTTTCGTCACTAATATCAGCATCAAGGCTGGAGGTCAAGTTCTCCTGTGATCTGCTTCTTACTGATTCTCCTTTATAGTACTTGAGATTTCTCATGTATCTAGCTCTCAGTAACTGAAATCTGCTGTTCAAGGTTACGTTGCACTTTGGAAATTTCTGCTAGAGCCAATGGCGGATAGTAAATTTCTTCACATTGTTTAAAAATATTTGGAATTTGAAAATCTTTAATCTTGCCAGGTCACTAGTCAGGTAACAATAAATTATGTATTTTTTTTTTTTTTTTTGAGGATCTATTGAATACCAGACAGTGTTCTAGATTTGGAGTTATAGAAGCAGACAAACTACAAAGTAGAAGTAGACTTGTACTTCAAGAGACATATTTTAATATCAATCCTACTCTATCTACAGCAGAAAACAATGACTAGCCTGGTACAGGTCTATGAATTTAAGGTTTAAGTCATTGAACTTGTGCATCAACCTTATAAATTATTATTATTCCATTTTACAGAAAAATAAGTAGAGATTAAATAACTTGCCCAGATGGAAGCTAGTAGGTAGAAAAAAGCCACTATTCACAACCTAGTAGACTAACTCCAGAACTCACAATTTATCCAAAACAATGTCAGGAATTAGCCAAAATCTATCAAGAAGTGAGCATAAACTATTTAGATGGAGAACTCAAAGCGGAGAAAATTAGGGTATTCAGTGAAGTCCTCTTAAGAAAGTCATTTGAATTGAGACCTGGTTGATGAGAAGAAGCCATTTGAAAGACTATGAGAAGAGGGTATAAAGCAAGCACTCTGTGGTGGCAAAGAACTGGCAGTTTATACCTTAGAAAAAAAAGCCATGTGGTTATGGTTTTGAATCAAAGGAAAGTTGAAGCAGATGAGGTTAAAGGTAGAGGTAGAGGCCAGATCATAAAAGCCTTGGCAAGGAATATAGATTTTATAATAATTGAAATAAGATGCTACTGCAGGGTTTTAAGCATGGGGTATGATCAAGACTACCCTGGTGGCGCAGACAGTAAAGCGTCTGTCTACAATGCGGGAGACCTGAGTTCAATCCCTAGGTTGGGAAGACCCCCTGGAGGAGGAAATGGCAATCCACTCCAGGACTATTGCCTGGAAAATCCATGGACAGAGGAGCCTGGTAGGCTACAGTCCACAGGGTTGCAAAGAGTCGGACACGACTGAGTGACTTCATTATATGATCAATCTTATGCAGAAATTGAAAAGGGAAACTCATTAGGAGGATGTTGTGCCAGTAACAAATGCATCATATAAAGGTAGCTTGGACTAGGGTAGCAGTGGAAGTGGGAGAACTGGTAGAAAAGTCTTGGCAGCTGAGGGAAGAATGAATTGAAGGGATCAGGACAAGACCAGTGCTGATGTAAGAAGACAGTTCATTCCAGGGAAATGATGTGAAGTTGTCTGAACTGGGAAAGGTTCAATGCAGGTGAAGAGGACCAAACAGATACAAAAGATATATGGGAAGATTTTCATAGGATTTAGTTTCTATTGGCCAAGAGGCTTCCCTGGTGGCTCAGCCAGTAAAGAATCTGCCTAAAATTCAGGAGACTTGAGTTTGATTCCTGGGTGGGGAAGATCCCCTGGAGAAGGGAATGGCAAACCACTCCAGTATTCTTGCCTGGGAAATCCATGGAGAGGAGCCTGGCGTGCGACAGTCCGTGGGGTCACAGAGTCAGGCATGACTGAATGATTCAGTTCAGTTCAGTTCAGTCGCTCAGTCATGTTTCACTCTTTGCGACCCCATGGTCGCAGCACGCCAGGCTTCCCTGTCCATCACCAACTCCTGGAACTTACTCAAACTTATGTCCACCGAGTTCGTGATGCCATCCAACCATCTCATTCTCTGTTGTCCCCTTCTTGACCCGCCTTCAATCTTTTCCAGCATCAAGGTCTTTTCCAATGAGTCTGTTCTTCGCATCAGGGGGCCAAAGTATTGGAGTTTCAGCTTCAGCATTAGTCCTTCCAATGAATATTCAGGACTGATTTCCTTTAGGATGGACTGGTATCTCCTTGCAGTCCAAGGAACTCTCAAGAGACTTCTCTAACACCACAGTTCAAAAGCATCAATTCTTTGGTGCTCAGCTTCCTTCATAGTACAACTCTCATATCCACACATGACTACTGGAAAAACCATAGCTTTGACTAGATGAACCTTAAAAAAAAATAAGACAAATTTCCCTGCTTTCCATCTTGGGCTTCTCTGATAGCTCAGTTGGTAAAGAATCTGCCTGCAATGCAGGAGACCCTGGTTCAATTCCTGGGTCAGGAAGATCCACTGGAGAAGGGATACACTACCCACTCCAGTGTTCTTGGGCTTCCCTTGTGGCTCAGCTGGTAAAGAATCCACCTGCAATGCAGGAGACCTGGGTTCAATCCCTGGGTTGGAAAGATCCCTTGGAGATGGGAAAGGCTACCCACTCAAGTATTCTGGCCTGGAGAATCCATGGACTATACAGTCCATGGGGTTGCAAAGAGTCTGATGTGACTGAGTGACTTTAACTTTCAATTTCAAGAGAGAAGAGAGGGATAATTATTGAAGATAATTTATAGAATCCTAATGACTTCCCCATCCTAAGGCATCAAGTTTATGGAAAAAGGCCAGATTGTTACATGGTAGCCAAATTTAGATTATCATACTTTCTGTTTCTTCTTTCAAAGGGCTTTATGTGAGAAGCTAAGTCCCTTCCTATAACAGCAAGGACTCAGAGTACACTCTTTCTTTTGACATATAAAGTCACTGAAAAGTTTGCCAAAGATAATAACATTTTTTTTTTAATTTATTTATTTTTAAATTTAACTTTACAATACTCTATTGGGTTTGCCATACATCGACACGAATCCACCACAGGTGCACACAAGCTCCCAATCCCGAGTCCCCCTCCCACCTCCCACCCCACAACGTCTCTCTAGATCATCCCCGTACACCAGCCCCAAGCGTCCTGCATTCTGTATCAAACATAGACTGGTGATTCGTTTCTTACATAATAGTATATATTCTTCAACGCCATTCTCGCAGATCATCCCGCCCTCTCCTACTCCCTCTGAGGCCAAAAGTCCATTGTCTATGTCTGTGTCCTTTTGTTGTCTCACATACAGGTAATAACATTTTCAATCTTAGTTCATTTAGTTGGATTTTAAACTTACTTTGTGGTTTTGTATTTTTCAACTTAGTTTTTTTTTTAATTTATGGAAACCAGCTTGATTAGATGAATTGCAGAAAAAATGTGAACTGAAATGGCATATAAAAATGAAATTAATCTAAACCGCAAGTGAGCTATAAGGTATGAAACACTGAGGACCAAATGACTTCACTCTTCACAAGTGACTTCTGTTGTCATTCAGTTGCTCAGTCACTTTTGACTCTGTGACCCCATGGATAGCAGCAAACCAGACTTCCTGTCCTTCACTATCTCCTGGAGTTTGCTCAAACTGATGCCCATTGAGTTGGTGATGCCATCCAATCAACTCATCCTCTGTCACCCTCTTTAATACATAAATCAAAATACTTTGAAACTACTCTTATACATGTAACACCATATGTATATAAAACATGCATTTAAATATTTTTCCATTAATGAATTGTCCAATTGTTATAATGTTCCCTTGTAGCTCAGTCGGTAAAGAATCTGCCTGCAGCGCAGGACACCCAGGTTCAATCCCTGGATTGGGAAGATCCCCTGGAGAAGGAAATGGCAACCCACTCCAGTATCCTTGCCTGGAAAATCTCATGGACAGAGGAGCCTGGTGGGCTGCAGTCTATGGGGTTGCAAAGAGTGGGCACGACTGAGCAACTAACACTTACTTACTTATGTTGAAGGACAGAGTTAAAATTGATATTATAATTGATCAATGAATTACTTTAGTTCATGTACTTATTTCTGGGTTCTGAATCATCAAAAAAGCTGGATAATATGAATAAGGATTCTCACCTGATGTAAAGAGCACCACATTCTATTCACAGCAAGTTTCTGTTCCTTTCCCTTTCTCCTTCCCTTTATCTTTCCTCCCTTTCCTCTGTCCTCTCTCTAAACTCTGCTCCAAGGTGATCTCATCCACTCCTCTGGCTCGATAGACCATCTCTATAGAGAGAGTTCCTCATGTCACATATGCAGCCCTCGCCTATCTTCTCAGCTTCAAACTATTTCATGTCATACAGACAATTCAAAACGTAACATAATCCAAACTTCTCTTTTACCTTCTACCTTCTCCAAACCAACACTGTTTTCTCTATTTCAGGAGATGGTATCACAAGCCATTCATTCAAATCAGAAATTATCTAATCCTTTGGTGAATTGTATAGATTCTATCTCTAAAACATATCTCCCACTAATTTTCTCCATCTCAACTGCCATCACCCCGATGTATACTCCTCTGTTCTCCCACTTAGACTTCTATTCAATAAAGTGAAATATTCCTTTTAAAGTAGCAGATCCAGTAGGTGGTCATACAAATTTACATAATCAAGACTATAAAAATCATACCATTAATGGCCCATAACTTGCCAAATAGGGACAAAGTTTCTTCTGTGGTTGCTGACTGAAACTTCCAGTGGGAATAAGAAGAATTTCCATCTGTAATTTCTTAATGTCTCTGGTGATCTGTCAAATGTCAAAGACTGTGAGTTGGTCAACAGCTATATCTGAAATAAGTTGTCCTTTATCTGACAATTATGCATACATATTTATGTTAAATTAAAGGATGAAAGTTTACATAGACAGATGAATGATCACTACTATTAATTTAGCTTACTCAGAAACCAGTATTTCAATTGTGTAAATCAATGGCAACCCACTCCAGTACTCTTGCCTGGAAGGGTCCCATGGACGGAGGAGCCTGGTGGGCTGCAGTCCATGGGGTCGCAAAGAGTCGACTGAGCGACTTCACTTTCACTTTTCATTTTCATGCATTGGAGATGGAAATGGCAATCCACTCCAATGTTCTTGCCTGAAGAATCCCAGGGATGGTGGAGCCTGGTGGGCTGCTGTCTACGGGGTCACACAGAGTCGGACACGACTGAAATGACTTAGCAGCAGCAAGCATAACATGATTATGACATTCATTACTGCAATTTTTCAATATAAAAATAGAGGCTCCAAGAGGTTAAGTGACTTCTGCACAGTCACACATTTAATGTGTAACAGATCAAATGTGGAAAATCAGTTCTGTCAGCCATTTTCTTTCACTAATTTTCATTTCTTAGAAGACTACTTATGGTTATCTAAAGTACCAATGTTAGGGTGTATCTGTTTCGAAATACTAAACAATATTTATTTACAACCTCCAGCAAATATTTTTCAGCTAAAAAGAGCAGCTAATGAGCCAAGAGATATGTCATCATTTTCTACCTCTGCTGACAGAGAAATGGGTTGTTTTTTCATCAGCGTTTATCAAGTAATTATTTTGGCAGTCTATATTGCAGCTTAATGTCTCTATACTATAAATTACTACTCTTATTAAGGCAGAAAAAAATATATGTTGTGTTCCATTAATTTTTAAAAAATACATTTTGCTCAGTGTTCTCTACATGCTCCTTTTGCTAATACCACATAAGATTTGTTCAAGATCATCTACCCTTTAAAGACCATGCTGCTTCTATTTTATGAGCCACAGTCACATGAAAGTGGGCATAAAATTCTGCTTCACTGAATGAATTTTGAAGAGTTCAATATGTCCTATGACACGAAAAGAAAATTACAGGGTTTTCCTTCCTTAATATGAACATAATTATCCTTGACTTTAAATTTGGCTATTTCTTATTAGCGTCCACTTTTGTCTTAGAAGAAAAATCGGGATCTAGCAGAATTATTACTGAACACTTATAAGTTTTCAGTTTGATAGCAAGTAAATGTTAGTAAAAACATAATATACACCTGAAATTATGAAAATTGGTATGAGTGGTAGTTAATTAGTACATTATTGTAATAATAATTTCAAAATGTAATAAATTGTTATACAATATAAGTTTACCCTACTGATATAATTAATTTTTATAGAAAAATTTCCTAGGAGTTACATATATTCTACCACAAGTTATCTAATGGCAAAGATCTTCAGCTCCCTCATGCATAAAACAAAAATAAAATTTCTACCTGTCTCCTAGGTAGTATGTATTTTATCTTGATCTCATCAACTTAATTTTATTTTTCTCTGTTTCATAATATACCTAAACTTCATAATATACCTAAATCAAGGTAAATATAACATATATGTACATGTATATATAAATGTGTATAAAATGTGAGGATTAAATCGAATTTTGAACAGGAACAGTTAACACAGGCAGGGACAAGTTGCAAACACTCAATAAATATTATTAGTTATGATTATTATGATTACACTAGTCAGCAACAACAATAATTTCTGCTCACACATTGATTGTAAGTTTAAATCTACTGCAATCTACAGAGATTATTTTCAGTAGAGTCTTAAACTTTTTTTTGGAACAGTTGTATATTTTTTCATCTTCCTAAAATAACTTAAAAGAGTTTATTCTTCTTATTCTCTTTAATGTGATAATTTTTTTCCTTGGGAGCAAGAAAGAAAATGTTCCACAACTGCCAAAGAGAAATAATCACAGAATTTTGGAAAAGATACTGTTCCAAACATAACTAACTCCCTTTCAAAAAAATGAACATTTATTTGAATTGTTTAATAAATCTAAAACTAATATTAAGAATCAAAGCAATTAGAATGGGAAAATTAATAAGCAAGTAATGATTCATAAAGAAAGAATAAGAGATGTCAGAGAAGCAAAAACTTAAGCAGATGATAGCTAGATGCTAATGTGATTTTCTTAGACAAATGTAGTCACAGAAAAGTTAATTCCCTCCAGGAATAAAGGTCTATTTTTCTTGTCATTTGTGCACTTAGGAATGCACTTTCTTGGCTTGTATCCTTTATCCCTTTATTCTTGTAATGGGCATTTATTGCTCCCCAGTATCCAGGTTCATTTTTCTTTCCTGTCAGCACCTAGTTTTTCCTTTGGAGAACACCCTGCTGACTTTGTGAGTTATGTGATTCTGACTAGAATGACAGCACATTTGGTAGGAACATTGTAATACCTACTGTTAACTCCAGAAAGAATGAAGGGATAGAGCCAAAGCAAAAACAATAACCAGTTGTGGATGGGACTGGTGATAGAAGCAAGGTCAGATGATGTAAAGAGCAATATTGCATAGGAACCTGGAATGTCAGGTCCATGAATCAAGGCAAATTGGAAGTGGTCAAACAGGAGATGGTAAAAGTGAACGTCGATATTCTAGGAATCAGTGAACTAAAATGGACTGGANGTGTCCTTGGACAGTCAACACATCTTAACTGCATATTGAGATCTGTGTCCTGAACTTACAGAACCCAACCAGACCAGTTACTTGACTATTCTCCAGTAATATTGAGCTGCTCTGATTATAAGCATAGGAAAGGCACATAGTTGGATGCAGTTGCAGTTAAGGTTTTATTAATACCAAGTGCTTATGATAGAGAATAGAAAGTAGTTGAATGGAATGATTACAAATAGTGGGCCCTTGGAGTCTCAGCTGGGAAAAGAGGCAGGGGGCCACATAGATAATGAAAAAAAAGTCCATTCAATAAATCAGAAATTGTGATCTTAAAGGATTGTTGCAAAGAGTGTACTAGAGTCTAAAGCATCATTCTTATTAGGAAGTAATTTAGCCTCTCAGGAAACATTTGGCAATATCTGAAGACCTTTTCTGTTGTCATGCTGGGGAATAGTGAGCTGCTGAGAATCCATGGATGCTGTTATGCATCTTGCAGTGAGCGCATAGAACAGCCCCCAAAACAAAGAGTTATCCAGGTCAAAGTGTCCTTAGTGCTGAGTTGAGAAACTCTGATCTAGAGGGACTTTGAAGGGCAAGAGGAAGAATTCAGGAAACTGAGTTTGAATAAAGATTTCAGAGATAGTTCAGTTACTGGTAATGGCAAAGATGAGTCAGATGAGCATGTTTTGAGTATTTTGGCTGCCTTTTCAGTGTAAGAACAACAGTGGTACTATACCTTACAGTTAGCATTAGCTGTATGCCATCCACATATATTGTTTATTCACACAGCAGCCTTGAGGTTTATGTTAAATATGATAATCACTTTATTAGTCGATGAAGAACTTGAAGCTTGAAGAAAACATGTATTGGCTAAAGTCATATATTATACGTAGAGTCATAATTATAACCCAGATAATTTTGAACTCTTAGTCCAGTGCTCTTTCAGTGCTACAATCAGAATGCTTTTGTAGAGAAATCAGAGAATCACCTAACCGTAATCTAGAGAATCACCTAACTGTAATGGAAGGGCAGTTGTCAATAGATAATATGGTGTGTGCTTCCTTTTACCAAGCTTTTCAAGCAAATTGATGACTTTTAGAGTTGTTTCTTTTTTCTAATCATACAGCTCAGTCACAGGATAGAAAAGTAAAGTCTTAAGTGTTTGTTTCACATACATATTTTCAGATTTCTGCTAAACTTGGAACGAATGTTGAAAGTGTTCTTGATGCAGTCATCAAAAGAATACCCTCGTAAGTATTCTGCTGCTCTGTGTATACTATCTGTTTATCTTTAATAGTAAAAGTCCATTAGTTTGATCTGTTATTTTAACTTAGTTGTTAAGACAAATATACTCTTTGTGGTCAGTGAGAATACATTTTTAATTTATATCTAGTAACACATAGAAGGCAAATACAGATAGAAAAAAAAAGATAATAGGGATCTCTTAATTATTGTAACAGACTTGAATACATTGGTAATTATTGTTTTTGTTTTAATCCTGAACAAATGTATTTCATCCATTTCATAAATAGTTTAAAAATGGTTATTTAAAATGTATTTAGGGTTTTCCTGGTGGCTCAGATGGTAAAGAATCTGCCTGCAATGCAGGAGACCTGGCTTCCATCCCTGGGTCAGGAAGATCCCCAGGAGAAGGAAGTGGTTACCCACTCCAGTATTCTTGCCTGGAGAATTCAATGGACAGAGGAGCCTGACAGGCTATAGTCCATGGGGTTGCAGACTTGGACATAACTGAGCAGCTAACACTAACAAAATGTATTTAAAACTCAAGAATGAATTAAAATGAATATAAATATAGGCATTATACCTTACAGAAAGGTCCTTTTATTTGGGCTGTCAGTTAATCTTTCTCAACTACTAGAGTAAATTAAGCATAATATTTTGAGTTAGGCATTTTGTTAAGATTTTAATTTATTATTTAATTTTAAATTATTAGTATTTGTTCTTTACTTATTTTTATTAGTCCTAAAGCGCATTGCAGAAATCCCCTGAGAGCTTTGGTATTTGACTCCACCTTTGACCAGTATAGGGGTGTGATTGCCAATGTAGCATTATTTGATGGAGTGGTTTCGAAAGGAGATAAAATTGTATCTGCACACACTCAAAAGACATATGAAGTTAATGAAGTAGGAGTTCTGAATCCTAATGAGCAGCCAACTCATAAACTGTAAGTAATCTGCATTAGTAATTAAAAGACACTCGGTATGTGTTTCTGTTGCTGATTTGATGTGCTTAGGATGATCCTAATTTGGTAATTTAGGAAAAAAACAAAAAACAAAACTTGATTGTTTAATGCAACTATGTAGTGAATGCTCTTTCAGAATCTCATGGGTGAGGGACAGTAGGAATTTGATGTGTTTTTTATTCTTTTTGGCCATAACTGATTTTATTTTCTAGTTGCGACTGGGTCCAACATTGTTATATTTGATTTGACAGTGAAAGAGATAGTTCTCTCATGCATATCCATACTTGGTATCAGTCTTTGATATTTAATTTTTTTGTAGTTAGATTTTCAGCATAGAATAGTGAAGAAAATTTGATAATTATTTTGTTTAGTGTGGAATTCATGGTAAAACTTTAACTAGAATTTATGACTTGAAATTAGCATAGTAGTATACATTATAAAACTGAGTTCTGAGTTCACTTATAAAGTATTTATTGAGTGCCTATTCCATCAGTACTCTAGATACTAATAACATTGATTACCTTGGGCATGTAGTTCTAAGGTCTTTATTTCCTCATTTGTCAAATTTAAGATTGAACCAGGTCTCACTTGATAGGTAAATGTATGTCTAAAGTTACCACTGTTTTGTTATTTTTTATGTAATTGAAAGTCATAAGGTTTATTGTAATTTTACTCAACTATTTCTAAAGTTTGTCTGTATTCTTATTTACTTAAGTATAGTTGATCATTACAGTATCACGTTAATTTCAGATATACAGCATTGTGATTCAGTATTTTTACAGATTATACATCATGAAAAGTTATTACAGATAATAGCTGTAATTCCCTGTGCTGTTCAAAGTCTGTCTATATTCTGTCCCATATATTGATCATTATTGCATCTTCAGTATGATTTTTATATTTCATCCTAAATGGAAATTATCATATAGGAAATTTGCTTTAAAAAAAAAAGCTAAAACTCTGAAATCTTTGGATTTGCTCTTTTCCTGCAAGAGGCACATCAAATAGGTATCAGATTTATAGAGAGTTCACATTTTTATTTGCTAGGTTAAAAACATTGTTTTTGCTTTTTATTCACTTTTTAAAGGACATTTGTAATATAATTCACTCTAAATATCACAAGGAGTGTTTTATATTTCTGTATCTATCAGTTTCACTATTGTTTTATATGCAGAGATGGGCAGAGTCATGAAGAAGGTCCATAGGCTTCTGTTGCAGAGGTCCTTGGTCATGGATTGTAAGACTTGGGATGTTCTTTTGCTGACAGTTCTTAGAGCTGAGAATTAGAGAATTAACTAGAATGCAGCAATTAGTTTCAGCTTGGTGAGGTTTTGTTTTGAAAGTGCAATCATTTCTTGGAGAAGTAGAGCTAACTGTGAGTATGCACATGAAACACTAAAATAGTAAATATTTCCATGTAATAATTTTATTTAGATATGCAGGACAGGTGGGCTATCTGATTGCTGGGATGAAAGATGTCACTGAAGCACAAATAGGAGATACATTATATTTACATAAACAACCAGTGGAACCCTTGCCTGGGTTTAAATCAGCGAAGCCAATGGTATTTGCAGGTGAGGAGCTCACATATTCAAAGGATAAGGGCCAATTTATTCTAAGTGGAAATAATTATTACTAGGAATACTCACTTTAAATAATCAATTCCTGTTTAAATAACAGCTACTCTGTTTTTAAAAAGTTTTTTGTGGGTATGATATTTAGATACCAGTTAATTATATATGTATGATACAACTTTATATGGGAGATCATTTCCTCCTAAATTTAAGGACTTCTTAAAAAAAAATAGCTGCTTGAAACAAGCCCTGTGATAAATTAGAGGAGCACAGTAATATGCATTTCCTTCTCGTTTCACCAGGGAGTAGGTCATTATATTTGAAATACTCTTCTACATAGGGTGTTTTCATGACTAATTATCAGTCATTTTCTGAGTGCCTTCCTTTTAGCTGGCCTTTCTTTAATACTGTACTGTTGTGCTAGTGTCAGCATAGCAAAGAAGAGCGTCACCTCATGTACACATAACTTCAGAACCTGTTACTTCTGTGTGATATTACAGGCATTTGAAAAAGGAAGACCTGACTTAAGGTTATCAGATTTCTCTGTGCTGGGTATCCAGTCCTTGTTTTCTCCTTTTTGTATCTCATTGGGAATTACAAATATTAATTTGTTATTAATATTAATGCCCCTGTTAAGACAAAGTCAGTCAGTCATTTAGAGTTTGAAGGACTTAAAGTGGTGTGAGGACTTGGGTTTGATGTAAAAGAGAAACTGATGAATCAGTTTTTGTTCCATTTATTCCTGTTATTTATCTGCTAATGGGATTTTCTTTGTGGTTGTGGGATATCTTGCACTTTTGTTTTGAAAATAAAGATGATGTATTTTCTTTTTAGGTGTAATTCCCATTGTTCTTTTTTGTTTTCCCTATACTTTTTGCAAAAGCAGAAACATCACTTTGAATATGAATCTAGTGGTAAATTCAAAGTTTATAAAACTTGCAAAATACTTTGAAGCCAATTTAATTTAATAGTCATAGTTTTTTTAGCAAACCAATATTTTGGTCAGTGAAATACAGAAAGTAATTTAAAAGCTAACTGATTAATTTTAAACTTTGCAGCAATGCATATTAGGTTTTCTGGGCAGAGCGTCACATGTAATAATTAGAAATCATTGTGTCCCCAGGAATGTACCCTGTAGACCAATCTGAATATAATAACCTGAAGAGTGCTATAGAAAAATTGACACTAAATGATTCCAGTGTGATGGTTCATCGGGATAGTAGCCTTGCTCTAGGTGCTGGCTGGAGGTAAGCTTCAATTATGTTGTAGGATTCCATTTTTATTGAAAAATAAAGTTTAAATGGCTTACTGGTTTTGACAATTTTTGAAGATCAGTTCATATTAGTGTAAAATGAACTAAAACATGTCTGCCTATTTCTCACTGTGGATGCTTATTGTATGGATTAGTTTTATAGCTACTTTAAATAGAATCCCAATGAAAGATTTTATCTTATTTAATGAATTTATGCTAGGTTTTAATTATGATGTGAATTGATTGAATAACTTTTGATTCCACCCTTCTCCCACAAAATAGTAATATCAAATCAAAGAAAATAGAGCTCATGGGACATAAACATTTTGGAGTTTGGCTTTTTCTCCCACAGGTTAGGATTTCTTGGACTTTTGCATATGGAAGTTTTCAACCAGCGACTAGAACAAGAATATAATGCTTCTGTTATTTTGACGACCCCTACTGTTCCATATAAGGCTGTTCTTTCATCAGCAAAGTTGATAAAGGTACTGTTGTGAGCTAGCATACATAAGCAAACTAAATAAATATATGTGTGTGTATGTATATGCAGAATATGAGACACATTTTAGTATACCAGTAACTGACTAGCTATTAAAACTAAATATTTCTTGATTAATAATAATAAAAGTTGAATTAACTTTTGATGGACAAGTTTCTTCAGAGCTAATTATGCATTTTTCTTAACCTGATGAAATCTCCCACATTATCAACACTAGTCTGTTATTAAGAGTAAGAAGAAGAATTAGTTCTGAAAATTACTTTTCTAAATTCAGCACAAAAAATAAGAGTGTGATTTTGGGCATAATTAATTCATCTTATGATTAATAAAGCATTCTTTTCCTATATGGTTGTGGGAAATTTTAGATTTCAGGTTAACAGTAGAAACAATATTGTATTAAATCTAATTTACAATACATTTGTTTTAAGCAAATATTAACTTTGGCATCTGTAAATATTTTCCAACAAATTAACTTAGGAAACTAATTACAGTGACGTACATGGGACAGATTGAAATGTATTCTTCAGTTCAGTTCAGTCGCTCAGTCGTGCCCAACTCTTTGTGACCCCATGAATCACAGCACACCAGGCCTCCCTGCCCATTACCAACTCCCGGAGTTCACTCAGACTCGCATCCATCGAGTCATTGATGCCGTCCAGCCATCTCATCCTCGGTCNGCCAGACAATTGAAATTCACTGGTGATGTTTTTTCTTTTAAACTCAGGAGCAAGACTGGTTGACATTCCTTTCAAAATACATCGAAAAGTAGCTATATTTCTTCATCTCCACAGCTGGTTGAAGCCACTTTCCTCTCTTAATTTTATGACCAGCTCAACACTCTATTTGCATAATTTTCCCTTGTCTAATTAAGGAAAAAAAAAAGAAAACTAGATTATACCATTCCCCTACTTAAAATTCTCTTATTGCTATGGTCACTTAGAAAATAATTTAGATTTTAATCTATTGTCTTTGTTTATCCTTCTGATCTCATGTCCTTCCACTTTCCCGCTTTTATGTTACACTCAACCCTGGCTTTGTTGCTAATACCTCAGAAAGGCTAAACTTGGTCACAGTGCCCAGTCTTTATATTTGCTGTCTCATTTAGCTGGGAATGCTCTTCTCCCTGAGCAGAGCATGATTTTTCTCCTTTAGGCTTATTGGGTCTCAGCCTAAATGTCACCTTATAATGAACTACTATTTCACTTTCTTTAGAACAATTTGCACTCTAAGAAAATAAAAGGTTTAGGACCTTACATTTACTGCTCTAAATTCTGGGTCTATAAAGATCATAGATAAATGGTGGAAGCTCAGTAAACATTTACTTTAAAAAAATCTGTGAAGGTTCAGTGAGATGGCTTCTGGGAAGCTTTTTTTTAAATATAAACAAAATAAATTTAGAACATATATTGTTAAAAAGGAGAAAGGGAGAGTGGAGACCAAGATTCTGTAACTCAAGGTCCTTAAGACTGAAAAGTATCAAGAGCAGTGGCAGAATGGCTAGACATGGAAGGATGCTTAATCATTAATGATAAATTTAGAATCTTGGAGGTAAGACTGGAGGGACTGAAGTTAAAGTGTTCCATGCAGCTGGAGAGAGAGAAGGTCAAAAGGTTAAAGTGAGTAATGGGAAGAGTTTGAAGACATTAAAGCAAGGAGCACAATTAACCCAAGAAATGAAAGAATTATGTATAAAAAAAACTAAACTAAGCAAAGGCACTTAATTGGTTCTGCCTCCACCTCAGGAATATGACAGCTATTTAGCTATCTGGCCTTATATATAAAATGAAGTAACCGCTGCTCAAAAGTTCAAAATAGAAAGCAAGGTACTTAGCATAGTGCATAAAAGTTCTATAACAATGTTTGGTTTCTATGTCTTAGATAATGTAATCTCTAATACTTGAATGTTTCTATAGTGACAGTTCCAGAAGTTATTTAACCTTCCCTTCCACGCTTACCAGTGCTTTGAAGATAAAAAGCCTATGATAAAATCCATGAGAATGTGGACAAACCAACAAATACTTCATTCATTTGACTGTCTCATGCAAACTATCTCTGAAGCTAGATTTTAAATTACTTATTTACCGACATGTGTTATTTGCTCAAAAAATGTTAATACATAAGAATATTTTTCTCAGGGCTAATAACTCCTCCAATACTCTTGAAAGGTCACTGACATGTGAGCCTTCATTTGCCTTTTCACTAAATTTTTAAAGTATAAGCAAGCCCCATTTTAGCTTGTACTTTTAAAACACTATACTTTGTTTCCTACTCTACTAAGAGGAACTTTTTCTGCTNAACTCCTCCAATACTCTTGAAAGGTCACTGACATGTGAGCCTTCATTTGCCTTTTCACTAAATTTTTAAAGTATAAGCAAGCCCCATTTTAGCTTGTACTTTTAAAACACTATACTTTGTTTCCTACTCTACTAAGAGGAACTTTTTCTGCTACTGCGTTAGTTCATCCTTGCAACTGTGCTGTTGATTGTGCCATTTTCTTGAAAACTAAATGCTAGGCATCTGCAACAGCTCTCAGTCCCATCAGCTCAATTAAAGTTTTATTTAAGTACTATATAAATATAAAAATCTCCTCCTAATGTACCTTGGATTTCACAGTGATTGACATAATTTAGGTCTTAAACTGAAGTGGTATCAGTGTCATGTGTTTATCCATCTACCTGCCCAACTTCCTAGAATTTACCAAAGTGTCTCCAATGTACTAGGTATCCTTTGAGATGCTGAACTAATGCAGTGAACCAAAACTAAAGTCCTACCTTTATGGAGCTACATTTTATTGATATTTTCTCAAATCACTTAATGAGCCAGTTTTTATGAAGAATGCCTTCAGGCAAGGAAACATACTTCTTTTGAGTAATACTACAGGAAACAATATATTTGAAGGCACGGAACTCATGTTTCCTGGCTGATGACATTAACTGGAAAATATAATTTACATTTCCCAAAAATGAACATTAAAGGGTAATTTTTTATACTGCAAAAGTTATCTGCTCATGAAAAAAAATTACCAGATAATTATCTCTAAACAGAACCAATCTTATTTAAAACAAGATTTAACTGAAAAGTTTACAAACAGTATGTAAAAAGCAGCAAAGTGGAGACTGGAGAGACCTGAGAGGAGACAACAGAGACAATGGTAATCTCAACCATGTAGTTTAGAAGATACATGTCTTCTAGAATATCAGCTCTTAGGCGACCATTCTACTTGATATAATTCACCTACCATTTGCTTAAAGCTTTGACCATGGTAAGAATACATCAGAGCTTAGAAATGCACAATTTAAAACATCAGGATAAACATTACAAAGCCAACTCATAAAGTTTTTTTTTTTAACTAAACACTAAGATAAAGCAACTTGTACATAAGGTGAGTTGTACATAAGATAAAGCAACTTCCTATACAAGAATGTCATAAATAATTGCCACTTAAATCATAAATAGAAATAAGTAAATTCTAATGAGAATGATGAAAAGGTATAGACTTCTGACACGCTGCCTGAAGAAGAAAAGCTAAATATAGATTTTATGGTTTGGTTCAATCTGAACTCATTCAAGGTCTATCAAGCTATTGGAGTAGATGTTTTGAAAATATATTACTTTAAGGACATAACACATAGGTTTTATTTTAAAAAAATGGGAATAAAATTATTAAAGTGTTTTCCTGTGATCTACTTATATCTTTCAAAAGATATACACTGAAATAAACTTCCATTTGCTAATGAATTTTATTGTTTTAGATATAGTTAAGATTTCTTTAGGAGCTAATAATTAGAACCCTTTAAGATTCCTGTTGACACTTTTAAAGGGATAGTAGAAGAAAGAATAATGGTATGAATGGTATTTGAAGAATTTAAAGATAACTGCAATTCATTTCCTCCAGTATATCTAGCAATAATATAATAATGAGGATATAACAAATATATAAAATTACATTTTTAACATGTATAAATTTATGAAGTCAACCATTCTACCTTGTATCAAATCCCTTACTGTAAAATGAGGTCTATATATAACCTAGAACAATATCTCAAATCCATTTTTCTCCATATTGAAGGAGGCATCCTGACAGAGGCTGATGTCCTGAATCTCTTCAGAAATATGTTCAGCTTCATAATTTGTAAGTGACTTAACATCCTTACTAAGCCTGTTAATTCACCTATAAATGGAATTATAAGAGTAGCTATGTCATAGAATTTTGAGAATTAAGTAAATCAGTAAGTATATTATGTTTAAAATAGTGCCTGATAATGTAAGTATTGGCTATTATTATTTTCTGATAAAAACCAGACTGATCAGACAAGTATAGGGGGTTTATCTGGAAATTACTCATGCTAGAAACTGGCAATGTTAAATGAATCTCTGAACTGGCATTAAAGTATGTGGATATTGAAGATTGCTTCTGTTAACTTTGTCAAGGCATCTAATAGTTGTGATGAAACCTGGACTACATGGAAATATATGGGTAAAATGCCATCAAGAGCTCTATCTCATTCATAACCCATAACTGAGCTATTCTGTTTTTACCTGTCAAATTACTAATTACAATTTTCAGTTTAGTTTGGTATATTTGTGACTTGGTAAAAAGCTGGTAATTTAACTGATAAAAATATAAATGACTAAAAGTAATCTAAGTGTTTAACAATAAGGGAAACATTTAAGTAAACTATGATATCATATAGCCATTAAAAATACTTTTGAAGAATATTTAGTAAAACAAGAAAATTCTCACAACAGGTTAAGTGCAAATACAAAGCTCTATGATCAAAATGTCATGTTAAATATGAGACTATTTTCCCTGTTTGCCAAACTTCATTTGTATTACAGTCAAGATTTTTTGACATTCACACATTCCCATGAACCACGAGTTACTGATTTCCTTTAAATTGAAATTTCAAGTTATTACTATATTTCATGAATATGAGATGTTGAAAAAGTATAAGACATGCTATTATTTTATGTACCACTAAGGAAAACTTGCTATCAGATAAACTATGAAGTTAGCTTTAAACATCCCAATTTCAAATTAGATAAATGTGAAAAAAGCAGTATCTTAGAGCTAATAAAATACAGTAACCTCTTTAACCTTGTCAAAGCAATGATATCCATGAAATACAAGTTTGGTTGGCTCAGTATATATTTTTTCTAATATATATTAAACACCTAGTTATTAGAGTAAAAAGATTAAAAATATATTTTCATTCATATAATATCACCAGTACACTAACTACATATTTTGTGAATTACTGACCTATATATATGACTAATTACATCATATTCAGTCACATTAAGTTTTAATTGTTATCTACAATGGAACATTCACCCAGTCTACTTTTGAAACTTCAATGCTCACCTTTAAAGTATTTCACAGTTTTAACTCTTAATTCTAAAGTAGCATCTTCATCACATACAAAAATAGTTCGGGGATGTTGCTGGAAAGCTGAAACAGTCCACATGTGATTTACTCCTTCTTCTATTGCTTTGTAGAGAGCAAATGCCTTGTGTGCGCCTGTAATGAGGATCATTACCTGAAAAATCATGAACAACTCTTAAAACACGTTCAAATGACCTAGAAGCTCTATTTTTTAAAACAAAGAATTTAGCACTAATATTTTTCTGAGGATTGAAATAAAAATAAATAGCTCCATATTTCTTAATAGTCCAAGATATTTATTTCTACTCTTTAAGGTAATAGGCAAGCACAAAGTAAACAAAGTAAAATAGTATCTTGTAATGGAATATTACTAAATATACCATAATGCCTATGATATTTAACACATATAATCGTGATGTGCAGAAGAGACCTGGGAGAATAAAGAAAAAGAAACAGGCTGTTTTGTAAAAGCAGGGTTACATAAGTTACATAACCAGGAATGATTTACCAAATTGCTCTAGTCCAGGTAAGTACTAGATATTACTTTGGAAAAGCAAAGGACTCTAAAACAATAGATATTTTAAAAGTAATCTAGAGTCTGAAGACTGTTAACTGAATAGGTTCTATATAAAGCTATTTTGGAACAAAACTAGATTGAAAGAAGGATTCAGAAACTACTTAAATATAGGAACTATCCTTTTTTTCTCTTAAGACTCATATGTGTTACATAATTGAGACCCATCCTTAGGTACAGAAAACCCAAGCTCTTGGTTGCAAATCCCTAATAGCCTATGAGATAATTCAAAGAACATGTACAAAACTGAGTAAGTGTATAGATGTCTGAAAGAATAATTTCTTTAACATTTTTAGCAGTAACTCAATCCTATTTTACAAGTTAAAAGTTTATGAAATAAACCTTTAAACATTTTTTCTCATTACAATTGTTAACTAAAAAATGAATGTTAAGGTGGTTTTAATTCTAAAATATCTATAACAATGTAAAAATTCTATATTTCGTATTTTATTGCCAGACCTTGTAAAACATGGAGGAAATTAAAGATTAATATACCAGATATTACTGTATTTCTTTTATTAAGATTCACTACTTTCCATTTTGGAGCTATANACAATGTAAAAATTCTATATTTCGTATTTTATTGCCAGACCTTGTAAAACATGGAGGAAATTAAAGATTAATATACCAGATATTACTGTATTTCTTTTATTAAGATTCACTACTTTCCATTTTGGAGCTATATCTTGAAAAATATCAAAGCCCCAAAATGCATTTACAATGTGTATGAATTGTACTGGTTTTATTGATACTTCTTGTTCTTAAGTATAGAAATCTCAGTTCAGTAAAGAATTAATATGCCTATAATTAAAGGCATTTTTAAATTAAAAGCACCTATGATTAAAAGCATTCTTTTAAACATTAACAATGCTTGATATAATAAGGTAAGCACAACACTGATTAGTGGCTTTATTAATTAGTTTTCCTTACTGGAAATTAAAGACAAAGAAGTTAACAACAACAAAATATTCAAGTTCTTTGCTTTGTCTTCTATTCAGAACCTTTGGAATTAGAATCAGGAGCCGTTAGGTGACTATTATGCAATCTGGCATAAATCCTTATACTATCATTTGAAAAGTCTCTTTAAAGCAACTTTAACACCTTTAAATGGGAATATGTAGTGATAATTGCATGATTGATATTTACTGAAATGCATATTAATTTATTTCAGGAGTTTTAAGATGATTTGGTGGTTTCAAAGTTAAACACTGAACTTAGCATTTTCTATGAATCATCTAACTCCTCAAAATAACAGCATGAGATAAATACTATTCTTATTTTCCTATTTTATAGATAAACAGGCGCAGATATTCGGTACCTTGCTGAAGGTCTTGGTAAGGCTACTATATAAACAAGAGGTCTGATTCCAGAAACCACATCCTTAACAACTACAGTAGGACATGTATAACCTTTAATAGAGAATTATGAAGACATATCTGGAGAATCAGGAATTGAAAAACATTGTTCTCATAATGTAATTTGATGTTGCTAATGTGATCATTTCTACTCTATCTGTTCCACTATTTTTCAAGGAATAAGAGAATAAATGTGAACAAGATTTAAGAGTAGCTCCTGTCTGAAACCAAGTCTTTAAGGATAAGCAGAAAAGGAGGCATTTCAGACAATTATGGGTGGTCAATAAAAAGCTAGAAATTTGGTAAGGCTGAACCATAGGGTAATGAATGGAAGTGGCTAAAAACTGACTGAAGTTTGATATATGAGCCTTTTCATGCCAAACAAAGGGGCTAGATATCATCTTGTGATGAAGTAGCAGGGAATCAGAGGCTCATTGATTATGTTATTACATACACAAGTAATAACTAAATTATTATTATTATTTTTTAAATGGGCTGTAATATAGAGAACGGGATAGGTAAAGAAAGGAGATAGGCATGAAGTTTAGGATGGGTTTGCAATAATCCTCAAAAATAAAAACTGATATAGACCAGAAGTAAGGCAGTTCTGATGAGAGCTGGTCACTTATTTCTAAGTTAAATGGTGGAATGTGGTGACTGATAAGATGTGAAGAAGCCTAAATGACAAAAGTTTCAAGCTCAGATAGTTTTCATGGAGAGTGTTGCTATTCACCAAGGAAGCAAAGACAATTTTGGTAGATGAATTCTGAACAATTAAAGAAGTCACTTGAAAATATGAATTCTGCAGCTTCAGAAAAAGAACTGGCTAAAGATTGGTAGTTATCATTGTATTGAGCACAGCTGATCTTTCTGGAATGGTACTAAATCTACTGAGAAGAGTAATACAAAGTGAGACTGCTATTGATGTGTTAATTAACAAACAAACAAAAACATGCACACAAAGAGGTCACTGAGAAGACTGCCCAAAAGTATGCATAATGAATACACAGTGTTAGGATGAGAACCCAAGGCAGATGGAGGACTGACTGAGAAAGAATGGTCAGAAAGGAAGAATAATAGGAGTTTTATGACAGAAGAAATAGGAATAGATGATGAAAAAGAGGCCCAGTAGGATAAGACTTGTAAAAGGATGATGGTTTTAACAGTTAAAAAATCATTGGTGACATCTCATATTCAGTAAGTGAACAAAATAAAAAGTGGATTTTTAAGTTTTAATAGTCATCACAAAAATAAATATTCAAATTATCATATATAACAATTTTAAAGACGCTACAACAGTTAAAAACAATTTTGTGTCTTTTCTTTTGAAATTACCTTAAAAATATAAGCATTATCTTTAAATATATCTCAGTAAAAATAAAGCTTAANCCCAAATAAGAGTAACTGAATATCTATATGTGACAGGCAGTGTACTGTGTTAGATATACATAACCCAATAACGCTTGGAGATTATAAATTAGTGAGGAAAAGATATTAAACAACTAAACACAAAAAAACAATTCTAAACTGCAAAAAGTGCTATAAAGTAAAACAGAATGAAAGACAGTAATTTTGATTATGAGGATTATGGTCAGAAGAGGGAGCTCTGAAAGCTGAAAAGTGAATGGTGCTATTTTAGCTAAGCAAGGACTAGAAAAAGTGTAACATTTCACAATTAACATCAGTGTAAGGCCTCAAGGCAAGAAAGGAGTGAAAATTGCGGGCAGTGACGGTTTGCGATCTAGTAGATAATTCCTAAGTCTTAAGAAATGTGTAATAACTTACAGGTGCCACTTCCAACACGTGTACGGAAGGTCCTCGTTATCTGAGCTGCCCAAATGTCAAGATACTCACTGATGCACTGAAGACTTAATCTCCCAGTCAAACTTACTTTCCACTCAACAGAGGCATCTGCCCCACACATGGATCCAAATTTTACATGTACTTGCAGTTATTGGAAATGACATTGAAGAATAACTCCCATCAAAGTTAAAACTACTAGCAGATGAAAATCTGTACACATTAAGCCCATTAAAATTGAAGATAAGCAAATCATTAAGTATAATCATGTGATACTTCAAAAGAATGTTATGAAAAATCTAGCAGCATTATTTACAATAGCCAAGACAACAGGAACAACCCAAGTGTGCATCAGCAGAGGGCTGGTGTAAGAAGATGTGGCTTGAGTGTACACACACAAATACTACTCAGCTATAAGAAAAAATGAAATGGTGCCATTTGCAGTAACATGGATGAACCTAGAGAATATCATATTGAGTGAAGTAAGTCATACAGAGAAAGACAAATATAGCACTCATATGTGGCACCTAAAAAATAATACAAGTGAATCTATATAAAACAGAAGCAGATTCACAGACACAGAAAACAAATTTGTGGCTACCAAAGGGAAAGGGGGATAAATTAGAAATATGAAATTAAAAGAAACTNAAGACAAATATAGCACTCATATGTGGCACCTAAAAAATAATACAAGTGAATCTATATAAAACAGAAGCAGATTCACAGACACAGAAAACAAATTTGTGGCTACCAAAGGGAAAGGGGGATAAATTAGAAATATGAAATTAAAAGAAACTGTATAAAACAGCTAAGTAACAAGGACTTACTCTATATGGAAATGATCTGAAAAAAATATATATATATAATTGAATCACTTTGCTGTACACTGGAAACTAGTACAATATTGTAGGTCAACTATACTTCAATAAAAAAAAAGAATGATATATGATAAAGCATTAAAACCCTTAGGAAAATGATGAAGCCCTAGTAGTTTCATCATAATTTTCTCTATAATCATGCTGGGAATAAATACTATGAAGTGAATGGCATCATGTAATTTTGTTGGAAAACCTGAACAAAAGAAAAGAATCAAATGTCTGAAATAACTCTCTTCTAAGAATTAGTGTTAAGTATTGCATTATAACTTATATCTTGCTAAATGTAAGAATCTTTTTCCATAACTTTGAGTTTTGTATTTTAGAACTAAGATTGCTCTGAATTATTTTCTATTTATTTACTATGAAAAAGGTCTTTTTCATAAACCAATTACTATTTTCACATGAAAAACTCCTACATTCTGAATGACAGTTCTGTTTATGTATTTAAGCCTAGATATATTCATATCAAGATCAGTTACTTATTCACCATATGGTCTATACTCTTTCCCCTGAACCTATCCAATTCTGCTGCTAAGGGATGGAGTTTTGGGGTTTCCATATAATTTAACCACTTATAATCATGAGCTGACTATAATTTGGTCTGTTATTCTCAGGGCAGGAAATAAAAGATGAATTAAAAACTAAAAAATCTAAGAGTCTACTGTTCAGAACTCTTACCTTCTTAAACATACCAAATTTAGAACAGATCACGTCTTAGAGGGGTTTTTTATCCACTGGAAACCAACTAAGCTGTGCTTCTACAGTCAAGAAGCACATGACACTAAATTACCTTCAGCCTCCAAAAGCAGTTTAATGTTAATTAGAACTGCATCTTTGCTGTAACAAGTCCTTTCCCAAAACTATATGTAAGTGTGATGTTAGGACCTCAAATTGTGACACAGGAAGAGGCAAGTGAAGCAGTACCTCAAAAGAGGTGGTGGCTAATTTTTAATTTCCAGCTCCAGAGACTTAATTTATTTGAATTCTAAACATGGCAATCAGCCTGACAGCAATTACTAAAAGCTAGACAACAATTTATGTTGCAAATATGATTAAATCAAAACATCACTTATTTGACACTATAATTTCTCCAAAATCTACAAACATCAAAGAACATTTAATTCTTACTTCTCTAGCATCCATCACTGTCCCCACACCAACTGTTAGAGCCATAGTTGGCACTTTTGATAAATCTCCGTCAAAATATTTAGCATTTGCCAAAATGGTGTCCATTGCTAGAGTCTTTAATCTTGTCCTTGATACTAAACTGGATCCTGGCTCATTGAAAGCAATATGACCATCTGGACCAATTCCTTTCAAAAGAAATACATACATACACACATATACACATAAGTAAATAAGGTTTCTCACATAAAGTAAATAAGTTTTCTCAAAGTTAAACATGCTTTTAAGACCAAAGAAATAGTCATAAACACACTTACCTTGTTTTATCTGACAGCAGAATTTCTAATGCTGCAGTAAGATATTTGTTCCTATATTTGATTCAACAAGTATTTCAATGTTTTCCATATGCTTAGCATTGAGCTAGCATGATTCTAATAGCAGCAAAATTAAGTATCACTTTATATTAGAATAATACTTATAGTGTATAAAGCATTTTTCACATGCATCATCTCAATATCAGACATATTTAACAATCTTGTAATAAATCAGATTAGGCATATCTATTTACCTCATCTCCCCCACCTATTTTTTAAACTCAAAGGAAACTCTGATGCTCAAGGATAATATATGACTTGTTAAAGGTAATAATTTAGTAAATAACTAAGACAAAATTCAGTCTAAATCTTCTGATTCCTAACCTAGTAGTCTTTATAGTCACACTTTAACTTGCTTGCTTCTTAGTCTAGATAGGGCAATTAACTACTGGACCTCTCTGTAGTACACTTTCCTCACTTATAAAAATGTCTACATTGGACAAGTTATTATCTAAGGCAATAGTTTTCTTCAAACTTTTTTTGACTGTAACCTATAGCAAGTAATACATTTGACATTGCAATCTAGTACACATATAAATACAATGAAAATAAGAACCGCATGAAATAATACTTACTAGGAGTCATTTAAGCTACTTTTGATTCCATTTCATTTACAAAAGGGAAATGCTGAATGTGACTGACCATACTGATTTTATAAGCTAATAATGTGTGACAACCACAATTTGAAAACACTACTTTGAGGAGATCTACTACCAGCTCTAATACTCAAGACTGTCTCTAAAATATAGGTATGAATATGACATTTCTTATTTGAAGGAAATTGGAGGTAAATCTTTTGATCAAATAAAGAATCTTCCTGTGTAGTTATTACTAAATCAAGTTTTACATACATGGACCCTACTTGTTAGTCAGATTTCTGGCAACTTCAATCAAAAAATAAACCCACCAGTTCTCTGGGTCAAAATATCTGTCATACTTATATTCTGCATATTTAATGATACATAGGTATATCTTATTGATTTTTAATACCTAATTCTAAAAACTTCCCCAGGCTACAACAGGTAAAATGTGACAAAGAGTAACCTGGTTTTGAAGGAAGAAAGAAATGAAAACCTTAGGAAGCAGGCAACCCCATGGACTGCAACAAGCCAGTATCTTCTCTCTGTGGGATTTCCCAGACAAGAATACTAGAGAGGGTTGCCAATTTCCTTCCCCAGGGGATCTTCCCGACCCAGGGGTCGAACCTGGACCTCTTATGTCTCCTGCATTGGCAGGAAGGTGCTTTACCATTAGCACCAGCTGCGAAGCCCTTAATCTAAGGAAATCTTTAATAATGAAGGATTAACTTTTAATCTAGTACATAAAGCCTAGACCTATATGTGGTTAATATGCATGCTTTTTTCCCCACTATTAAGCATGTATGTGCTTGGGAATTTTAAACCATAGATATGTCTCTCTAGATTTGTAAAACTGTTCTGCCTTTCCTCTTCAGTATAAATTTGCCCAGATACTTTTATTTATTTTTCTCTATAGAGGAAAGGATAGAAACAGGAAAACAAAGAATTCTAGAAAAAACAGTTAGTCCTCCAAGATCAATTCTAGTGGTCTCACTGGTGATTTGAGTCATACAGAAGTGTACAGCAAAGCTGAAGTTAACCACAAAGGCTCCTGATGGAGAGGGGTCACTACATTCCCTTACTGACCATGAGTAATTACCAAAAACCGAACTCCCGGATATAAAACTGTATTTTTTAAATGTTCAGATTTTTTTTTTTTTACAAAGCTTTATCAAATTTTCTTTAAAATAATCATCAACTCTAAAAACCATGCTTAATTCTTATTCAATCTTTGAGTCTATACTAAGATATCAACACCCTTATGAAACATCCCTAAAACCTCTGAGTCTGGGTTGTGTCTTCCCTGTGTCTATAGTTCTGTGGGCTAGAAGGTAAACTTCATGAAAGTAAAGACTTTTTTTTCACTACTATATCCTGATATTTAGAACACATGACACATAGGAGGCCCTCAATAAAACAGATGAATAAATGAAAGGAGGTTGGTATTCTTTGGTATGTTCAGTATAGTTTTTTCCTCCTCCTTCCCTGCTCTGATCAGTTATAACACCCTATATCTCATCTCTTTTAGGCAGAACTGTGGTTTAGAGAGAAGTACTTGTGCTAAGCTGAAACAATCAGAATTTCTCTCTAGAAATCTGAAATTTGACCAAGGGATGTAAAAAGAAAGAAGTCATCTAGAGTGAGGCATTTGATGACGCACTGCAGGAGAGGCTCAGGTGAGTCCCTGCTTTGGTGATCTGAGGCTTGTGGTTCTTGTTCTTCTAAAGATGTATTTTTTTCAACTCTAATATCAATTCTGTGAATTACTCCAGAATCATCCCAATAAATTCACTTTTGGTCCCATTAGTAGATTACAGTTACTTCCAAATCAAAGAATCTAATCATGTAACCAAAGTAGAGGGTTACAATCTTCCATTGTCTTTTATTTTTACCTTTTAAACACAAATTATCTTAAGATTATTTTAAAGTTAATAATGCATTTAGAATCTATTTATAGATTTCCATGTCTGTGTATTTTATTGTTGGATCAGAAATTGCATGATACTCCTTATTCTTTCTCCCAACACTCTCTCATCAGAGGAAGAATTTCTGGGAATGTATTTCCTCCTTTCTCCTATCTGTAGAGGGATAAGAACTCTTGCTCCATTTCCTAGGAGTGAGCAATGGTGGGCTACTCTGGAGCTCTTCTCTGGTCTTACTATTTCCAATTCAGAGGGGAGAAGTAGGCAACCCCATTCTAGCCTTAAGCCCAACCTGCCATCTCTAATTCAACTTTACCTTCAATAAGGCTGATATTTTGATCCCATTTGGCTCAGTTCTTAGTGTTTTTATTAACCAAACCCTGGAACAAAAGAAGGGTAAGTGGTAAGACCCAGATACCAAGCCTCATCTTGAAAATCCAATGATAACAACCTAGATCAACAAAGGCAAAGAATCAAATGAGATTCTTTCATGAGACACATCCAATAATGGGGTATTCCAAACAGGGAAAAGTCCAAAGAACATGTAATAAGACAACCCTTCATTCTCTACATACTGTTATATGTCCTTTGGATGATAAATACGAACTGTCAAACCCTGGATTGGGCCATGACTACAGTGAAGGTGTTAATGGGAGAGGAAAAGAAATTTTAGATTTGTTTTTGTTTTTTCGCAAGGGAAGAACTACGGGAAGTTTAGGACAAAAATTCGTTAAAAAACAAAATATTAAGTCATTTTTAGTAGTAAGAGTCATTAATAAACATAAATAATTATGATTATGTGCTATTAGTTTCAAAGGGAGAACTAAGGTGGGTTATTTGAGGAAATGCACCAAAAAATTTAGCTAAAAAGAAACAAGAAGTGACTTAAAAGCTATGAGGAAGAAAGAAAGTTCTACTAGAAGTATCTGAAAAGCAAGACTAAACGTTAAACATTACATTAAGCTAAAATATTTTCTGGAAAGTAGGCAAAGGGAAAAAATGGAGTTAAAGAGTTCTTATCAAGTTTTTTCCCCCCAGTAAATTCTATTTCCTGGCATTAAGATCCTAAAGGATTTGTCACAAGAAGCTTAATGTAAGATCAATAAATTAACAGGAAAAAATAAGCCCTCCATTAAAGTTAAAAAAAAAAATACTATTTATGTTATCCATGTAGTCATTTTTTAATACTGAAGTTTTAATAACTGCTGTATCTTTTTGTGTAATGGTATGAGTGAAAAGTCGCTCAGTCATGTCTGACTCTTTGTGACCCCATGGACTATACAGTCCATGGAATTCTCCAAGCCAGAATACTGGAGTGGGTAGCTGTTTTCTTCTCGTATAATGGTAAATGAGTGAAAATGCTTCTTGACATAACTGAACAAGTTAGGTATATTATTTTATAGTAATTTTACCTTATTTTGGTATAGAGTTTATAAAATCTAATGAATACATCAGTAGGGCACGCAGACATTTCCAATGTCTACTGCCTTGCCTTGGTATTGGTAGGTTCAAATGACAGTTATCCCAGAATTAAGCCAGATGGACAAAACTAGAATGCAAATATTTTCCAGCAATACTGAAGTAGTATTAGTAAGTTTTATTTAAAACATAGATATTTTCTATTTTGAAAAGCAAGAGTCTAACTTGAATTCTTGCTCAAATAAAAACCATCCCCTATATTTAAGGCAGTAATTGATATTAGTTCTGCTGGGTAGATAACAATTTCTTCAAGGAGAAAAACTTAATTCTTGCCAGATATCCTTAGAGGTAAATCAGTAAAACAGCAGGACATTCGATACATTAAGAAAAAATTACTTTACAAACTATACCTCAGAGACAAAGAGTAGAGTAACACTTAATGGAATGCCAACTGTATACCAAGCACTTCACTAGGCATTTTACACATTATAGGATGGTTATTCTCATCAATTTTGAAATGGTTAATATTAATTCTATTTTACAAAGGATGAATTATACTTAATTAGTACACTGAACTAATTTACTGAAGTCAATAAATTTCCCAAGATCTTACAGATAGTAGGTGGCCAAAACTGGACGCTAGTTTTTGTCTAACTATAAAATCCAATTTTCCTCAAAGGCAACCAAACACCCCAAAAATACTTGACCACCTCAACCATAAGTTAACCTCAATACAGGTCTAATTCATACAATTTTGAGCATCTTCTAATAAATCATAAGACATATCTAGATCTAACAGATATGTCTACCTCTAGATATCCAGTGTTAATTTAGAGCTTTTAGTATGTCTAGGTGAATACTAAAGAATCTGGCAAAAAAACAATTTTGGTTTCAGTTTACATGATGTTGTACTATTCAGATGCTTCACTGCGATGACAGAAAATTATATTGTCATTACAAAGGTAGAGACTCTTTCACCTCTCTTCAATGGTAGATCAGAAGACACAATATACACACACATATGCATATGTGGGTGTGTGCGCAAATGTGTACATAGAAATTTTAAGTGGAACTTAATTAAACATTTATTTAGATCTTATTAAGACAATTATAAAGCTCAATTCATACTAGCTAAAGGCTGATGATAAAATCTGACATTCTTGACACATTTCTTGGTGAAATGAAGCAATTTAATGGTCAATAGAAAAATGTTAAAATCCACCTGTACTATATGCAAACTTTTAGAGATTTAATGCTGTAATTTGATAAGAAACGCGGGTTGGAATTTTAAAGAAACAATAAAAGAATAAGAGTATCATTTAGGAAAAGATGCACATTACTCCTTTTCTAAGATATGGTAAAGTGTCAGTTCTAAAGAGGTAATTGTAAGACTTCAGCAGGGATTAGGAGCTATTTCTCAAGTCACAATTTAAACAATTCCCCTCTGCAACATTAAGATTATTTTTTGATGAATATAAAATAAAACGGAAATCAATAGCTAAGTAAATGGGTATTACAGGCAGTCACAGATGTTCTTTACATTACACAAAGGTAAGTTTTTTTTTTTTAATTTAAAGCACCTAATCCAAGTTCTAACAAATGACTAATGACAAAATGTTTTACGTACCTCCAACAAAAAGATCAATTCCTCCAGCTTCTTTTATTTTCTTTTCAAATGCATCACATTCTGCTTGCAAATCTGTAGCATTTCCATCAAGGATATGAGCATTATTAGGATCTATATCAATATGCTTAAAAAAGTTATTCCACATATAAGAATGGTAGCTTTCAGGATGATTTCTGGGAAGTCCTAAACACAAAGTTAATGAATAAAAATATAACTATTTTCAGAAATAAATCTAAAGTTGACTTTTCTGATTAAGCCACAAATGCTATTTATATAATCTTTCTATGCCATATTCAATTTAAAAGCATTTTTCTATGGAATAAATGCTTATTGTATCATGCATTATTTTAACCACTGTAAATGTATGTATTAACTCAATCAATGTGTACAACATCTGTGGAAATACTAGTATCAATCTCACTCTGTAGATGAACAGAAACACTGAAAAGCTAAGTCACTTTCCCAGGGTCAGGGAGCTCATGGAGGGGCTGGAACATAGAAGTCTAGTTCATGTGCATTTAGTCACTATATTCCACTTCTCAAATATAAAATTTAACTAGTAAGACTGATTTATGTCTTAAATTCAATATAAATTAAGTGGCTGCTGCTGCTACGTCGCTGCGGTCGTGTCCGACTCTTTGCGATCCCATAGACGGCAGTCCATTAGGCTCCTCCGTCCCTGGGATTCTCCAGGCAAGAATGCTGGAGTGGGTTGCCATTTCCTTCTCCAATGCATACATGCATGCTAAGTCGCTTCAGTCGTGTCCAACTCTATGCGACACTACGGACAGCAGCTCACCAGGCTCCTATGTCCACAGGATTCTCCAGGCAAGAATACTGGAGTGACTTGCCATTTCCTTTTCCAAATTAAGTGGCTACACAACTGAAATCTTTGTCCATTTTCCTTTTCTGTTATTTCTATTTGCCTGCAAAGTATACTTAACTACAATGGTTCTTTGGCAATCATGCTACCATTAAAAATAAACACCTATAAAATGTATATGTTAACACACATGTTCATATGTTTCCAGTTCAGCAAATTGTGCTTAGTTGCTCAGTCATGTCCGACTTTTTGTGACCCCATGAACTATAGCCCGCCAGGCTCCTTCTCTATGGGATTCTTCAGGCAAGAATATTGGAGTGGGTTGCTATTTCCTTCTCCAGGGGATCTTCCCAACCCAGGGATCGAACCAGCATCTCCTGTGTCTCCTGCACTGTCAGCAGATTCTTTACCCGCTGAGCCATCAAGGAAGCACAAGCAAGTTAACAATCAATAAATTATAAAAGCTTCAAGGCTATAAATATAAATAACCTTATATTTGAAAGAATTTTACTAATTACTTTACATACATATTAATTACTTTATCCCCACACTGGTTTTAACTTTGTTTTGAGGGAAAAAGAAAAAGAATGAGAAACGTCAATGAACTGGCTCAAAGTTGATGGAGCCAGGACTGGTAAGTAGCAGCTGAAGATAAGGGCAGAGCTTCTAATTTCCAGTCTCATGGTCCTTCCACTGTGTCATGCTGTCATTACATAAATACAGACATTTTTACATAACATTCCAACCCCACTACAAGGTGGTACATTACACTCTAGAAATATATTCATTCTAAACAATTTTAAATAATATGTTAATAGTCTCAAATATATTCAATTTAAAATAAAACATGTCCAAATAATATATTCAAACAATATAGCTTACCTACATATTCATCCATGTTAAAGGTCTTCACATATTTAAAAGAAAGGTCTCCATTCTTGTGATATTCTATAAGTTTTTTATAACATCCTAAAGGTGTACTCCCTAAAACAGATAAAGATTCCATTTTATAACAGTCTAATTTTTTTAAAAGTATATATTAACTTTATTCTCATCTTAGTTAATGGTATTTTATACATATTAGGCAAATGATTATTAATTTAAATACATATTCAATTAATGAATATATGTTGAACTAGTCTCTTTACAAGATACCCTAAAATTTTAGGAAATCAGAATTTGCTAAATAAAGTTGAAAACCTGTCAGCTTAAATTACAGCTTGGAAAATTCTTATATTGTTGGCTAACTGGAATTAATGGTGTATATTCCAAGACTAGAAACTTCTAGAGGGCACACATTTGAATTAAAAGAAAAATAAACATCCCACTGATGGAGAAAAAATCTTTATCTAGGGAGGGATTTGTAGCACAAACAATATGTAAATAGATCAAGTGTTGACCATTTAATGAAATCAATGGGGAAACCAGAGCTGAGTTTAAATATTGCCTCTACTTTCAAAATAGAAAGTGCCAAGGATTGAGTGAGGAACCTTGTCCTTTTTTAACTGAAATTTCTGCTTCTCATTTTGTGTTACTGTCAACATGTATCAGCTAAAATGTATAAAGTAAAATGGTTTCTAGGAAATGGAATCTTGGGTTTGGATACTTCATCTGAGCTCTTAATGTTATTGTTTATAAATGTGATTCTTTCCTATCTTTTACAAAATTAAGATCTGATTGACAAGAGCTCCATGAAATGACACAATAAAGATACAATAAAGATAAGTGAATTCAGCATCTTGCAGATGTTTTTCAAAATTGCTTCATTTTTTAAAACTACAAATTCAAAGACTAAATTGACTGTATTCTTATAACATTCTTACAACAAACAACCTGGCCCACACAATCCTGGTCAGAGTACTGGATTTTTAACCCACCTACCATCACAAAATAAAACACAGACACATAAAGTTTCTATTCAAGAAGCAGGGAGAAGTATGGCAGAACTGAACAGCTTCTGGCAAAACAAAACAAACAATCAAAAAACAACAACACATACAGAAGAAATCTGGAGTAGTAAAAAAAACTGCCCCTCACCTAAGATGACAGGATAATAGAAGTAGCTAAATATCACCCAGACAGGTTTCAGAGAACAGAAGACTAATAGGTTTTATTAAAGTTAAAACCACAAATTGTTTTAAATTGTCATTACTAATTTAAAATTTATGTTGTCAAACTTTCTAATTCCTTATCAAAGAACTATAGCCCACTAACATGAGACCAGGATAAAAGATAGACAAAAATACTTTTCTTTCTTCCTTTCTAGGAACATAACAAATTTTCTGTGTCTATCTTTTGATGTCAAGAGAAGAGTTATAGACTCCCTCCATAATTTAAGAGCATATGAAGAAAAATGTAATAAGTTGTCACAATAGTGATGACAAAAATACATTCATTTTCTACTTTTTAATCAAAGTGGTTGAATAGAAAAAAAAACAATGAAAGGTATGATACAGGGTAAACTGGCGAAATAAACTTGATTTTAATATATTTGCTTTGCAATACTCATTTACTAACATAATTATTTCAGCAAGTGTTTACTATGTTTCAGATAAAACAAAGATTAGGACTCTTTCTACTATAGAAGAACTCACAAGATATNGATACAGGGTAAACTGGCGAAATAAACTTGATTTTAATATATTTGCTTTGCAATACTCATTTACTAACAATTATTTCAGCAAGTGTTTACTATGTTTCAGATAAAACAAAGATTAGGACTCTTTCTACTATAGAAGAACTCACAAGATATGGATAGACAAGTACTAAATAACCATAACAGAAGGAAAAATATTATAAAATAAATTATAAGAGATCTGGAGAAGTATAACAAATCAAAGAAGGAAAGACTACAGTCTTGGTTGTTGAAAGGAGGATCAAAAATGGCATTTCAATGGAGTCTTTGAAGAGGTGAAATTCCCACCATCAAAGAACGGGGTAAGTCTTGACTGAAAATAGAAAAAAGATGTGGGAGAAGGTTCAGAGATGACATCTGTATGCCTACCAAGTGCTAGATGCTATGCTGGTGTTTCATATGTTAGCTCTTGTAAGCCTCATAAGTCTGGGAAACTGGCATCGTTTCCCATTTTGAAAGTGAAAGAACTGAGTCAAAAAAATTAAGGAATGTGTGAAATATCACACACATAGTAGTAAAGTCAGAGATTTAAGAGATTCTGCCTGGTTCTGGAGCTCACAAAGTTTTTATTATACAGCACATTAGCAATACTAGTGAAAGGAAAACCAGCAAGACAGGCCTGTTCTTGCAACTACAAGCAGTCTAACTTGCCTATCATGATTCAGTGTAAGGGAATGGTGGGAGTTAAATCTGGGAGGCAGCTCAGGCCCATAGCATGCAGGCCCTTAAATGCCATGCTTGTCAACATCACTTCAATAAATACGTATTGAAGAGATATTCCCCAGAACTGTGCTTGACTGTACTTGTATGGGTGTCCATGCACAGTTGTGTCCAACTCTGTGACCCCATGGGTTGCAGCCTGCCAGGCTGCTCTGTCCATGACATTTTCCAGGTAAGAATACTGGAGTGGGCTGCCATTTCCTACTCCAGGGGATGTTCTCCACCAAGGAATCAAATCCGAGTCTTCTGAGTCTCTTGCATTGGCAGACAGAGATTCTTTACCATTGTGCCACCTGGGAAGCCCCAGAATTGTGCTTGGTGCAGCATAATTATAATACAGATGTTATTTACAATTACAGAAATGTATGTTCACATTTCAAAAGCACAGGAGTGAGGATGGGGCATGATTAACGCCGTCAGTGGTCAATGAAGGAGAAAAGAGAAAACTGTCAACAGAAGTTTTTCAGAGATCAACCCTTGGCAGGTGTATTACTAAGCAGTTATACTATCCAAAATAAAGCAAAAGGGGTTGTATATTTAAATATACACAAAAAATGTTTAGCATTGCTAGTGTTTATGACTCTGAAGTCTTTCTGTTCCCACACTCAAATTACTGTTTATTGCTTCACAATTAACACAGAGTGATTAAGGCAGCTAGTCTGAGCATGGCCTAGGTTCATACAAGGCAAACTGATACAGAGGTCTTGTTTAATCACTGCAGCTCACATATCAAAACTGTGTGTGCTAATGGGCCCACTTCCAGTGTACACAATTAAAAAAAGAAAATCGCTCCTTGCCATTCTCACCAAAAACTACTGCCATGGACCAAAAAACAAAACAACAAACAAAAATAACAACTTGGTGAGTCAGAGTACCTTTCATGGAAATTATGCAAGTGAAAAAAATTATGATTATAGCTTTTATGGGTTGACATGTATGGGGGAAGGAGAAAAAGGAGAAAATACTGTTTAAATAAAACACATTTATGAGAATCTTAAAGTTATATCGTGTTTACAGTATATAAAGGACTTGCTCTCATATGAGCTGAAAAACAACATTGTAAGCTATTAATTTCCTTACTTTCGTTAGGTAAGGAAAACAAAAATTAGGGTGCAGAATAAATGCCCTGCAGTCATCAAAACAATAACAGCTCTCATCCCAGAACCAATACTCTTTTCTATGGAAGTCGAAACATCAAATAAAAGTACCATGGTATCAGTGACACTACTTGGTTATTTTTAAAGAAAAAACCTTAACAGAAAACTAAATCCAGCAAAATATATAATGCTTATGTTCCTGCTGTCATGAATACACACATCAGTCTTCAATTTTTGACCTATAAAATTTATAACATAGAAAGAAAAAAATCACAGAAATAGCAAAGAGCTAATAAGATGATATGGAGAAGGAAACAGCAATCCACTCCAATACTCCTGCCTAGAAAATTCCATGGATGGGGGAGCCTGGTAGGCTATAGTCCATGGGGTCGAAAAGAGTCGGACACGACTGAGGGACTTCAGTTTCTTTCTTTTATAGTTCCCTTTTGGAGAAAGAAATGGCACCCCACTCCAGTGTCCCTGCCTGGAGAATCCCATGAACAGGGGGGCCTGGTGGGCTACAGTCTATGGGGTTGCAACAGACATGAGTAAGCAACTAACACACACACATACACAATAAGATGATACGAGGTAAAATTAAAAGGCAATAGTACATACTTTAGGCACCTCTTAATGATCAATGAGAAAGCTAATCTAAGAAATTTCTTGAATCGTGAATGCAACACCTCTAAATACAAACAAAAAACTACTAGGAAAAAGGGACAAAAAAATATCATGACCCTTACTTGAGCTATATTTCTGTATTTCCTTTTGCATTCTGGAGTGGTAGGTGAGTCAGAATTTTAACCAAGAAAATAGTAATGGAATTTAGATACTAGATATGAAGAATCTATATCTATATATTTGACTTTATATGCTAATATGTTAAATCAGTGATATGACAAGAAATAAAAAAGGAAACATTCTACCAAGGAAAATCCTTCAATCTCAGAACCTTGAGTATCTGACATGGAAAAAATGATATATTACCTGTTGGCAAACCCAGTGTAAAATATCTGTCTTGTCCAGGTCTGAACTGAATGATCCGATTACAGATGTATTTCGCTGCCCATTCACTAGCCAAGTCATAGTTATCAAGAATTACAAGCCTCATTACAGCGATGCACAGCTTCCAGGACAAGAAGTTGAAACCTGAGAAAATTTCATTGTAGAGCACTTTAAGCAATTAGCAGATAGTCAAACAGAAGCATAATACACTGATGGCAGTGTATTAAAAAGGATATTACTTAAGAAAAACATGCATGTATACAAATACAATTTGTACTTTTAAAATAGCAGTAATAGCTGCTCTCTACTGAACAGACTTCAGGTGCTGGGCAGTGGGCTAGGTCAATTAAGTACAAATATTAATCCTTACGACAAGCTTCTAAGGTAAATACAATGTCCAGTTTCAGATGAGTAAAGAGACTGACACAATTTAAGTTCACATACTTGTTAAGTGACAAAATCAAAATTTTTATCAAGGCAAATTTACTGTAAAGACATCACACTGCATTGTCTCCACAGGGATACTATATAAAGCAACATAAAACAAATCTAAAGGCAAACAAAGCAGCACTCATTTATTGATTGCAAGTTAATGGCAGTAATGGTTACTCAGCACCTTATGTGTTACTTACTAAAATCCAGAACTCTCCCTAGGAATGATGTAATAACCAAACCTCTCTTCTGGTAAATAATGTTTTTATAAAAGTAACACCTGCACTTTAAAAAATTTCAATCAATACAGAAAGGTACAAAGAATTTCAAAAAAAAAAAAAAAGACCCAAATCCTGCCACCTCGAAATAAAGTTCAGTACTATTAGGTATACATCATTCCATACATCTATATAATGCACATATACAAATGGGATGTATAGAAATTTCTAACCATGGNACAAAGAATTAAAAAAAAAAAAAAAAAAAGACCCAAATCCTGCCACCTCGAAATAAAGTTCAGTACTATTAGGTATACATCATTCCATGCATCTATATAATGCACATATACAAATGGGATGTATAGAAATTTCTAACCATGGTATCATACTAGACATTCTATTTTTAACAGAAAGCATTTAATTTTCTGCCTTCAACAGAAGCAAAACAAAATAAAGTGAACTAAAAAAACTGCAGATCTCCAGGCAACATAATTATTCACAAAAAAGTAATTTCAGTTCCTAAAAGAATATTATAAGGTTAAGAAAAAATATTATACAAATATTAAGAGCGAAGAGTCATTTTAAAACTCTATGATTCCATTTTGGACAACATGGCTTGACCTGCTACCATGAAATACCTGAAAACTGCTTTCTTCTACTTCCGCCCACCCCCTGATTTCTGTAAGATGTGTTATTTTTATATTGTCTAGATTTATAACATTTACACTGTGCTTTACAAACACAATTTCCAGATTTTAATTCTTAGTTTTGTATTTAAATGGATGATGTTACACTAATTCTTTCACAAACAGCTTCAGCAGTCCTGAATTCTGATTCAAACTTTACATACAGTAGTAAATCAAATTCTTTATATTGGTGGGAATAGGAGGTCTTATAATAATGAATACACTAAATCTAAATATGTCCTTGGGAACATGATTTAGAAATCTGGCATAACAAAAACTTAACAATCACCATGATCTAGAATTCCGGCACAATAAGAGATAAACAACATTTACAAACAATAATTCACACAGTAACGTCCAACAAATGGACTTAATTAATTCAATCCAGGAAATGAATTTGGCCTCTATTTAAACTCATTAATAATCTAGTGGCAGAAACTACTTCAAAGTTACACCAAGGAATAAGAAACATTTCCAAGCTGTTTTCACCATCAAGAAATATAATTATTTCTAATAAGAATATTCAGCAAAATGACTACTGATAAAAATAGAAAAAACAAACAAACAAAAAACCCTGTAAGGTGAGAAGGAGGAAATGTCATGAGAGTTTTGGGGGCATGCTATTTCTTTTCTCAATTCAACACACTTGTGAGGGACAGCCTATTAAATACTAAGCACTAAGCTCTGCAGACACATAAACGACCAAGACAAAGATCCTACTATCAAAGAGCTTAGACTCACTTAATAGTCTCTGGTGTATTAAAAGAACTTATCATCCTCATTCTTCAGATATAGAAAAATGCAACTCAGAAGTTTATTACTGAAGTTATAAAGCTATTAAGTGGTGGAGGGTCTATCTGACCGAAAGACATTTGCTCTGCAAAAGTGTCTTATGAGGAAGAATCACTTAGGATCTCTGTTAGAAAGATTCCCAGGACCTTTCCCTGGACATAGTGTTGCAAAAGATCTGGAACGGGATCCAGGGAATCTGCACTTACACAAATATCACAGGTGATTCTCACAATCAGGATAAATTTGGAAAAGAACATCATACACGATGACTTCATTGTACAGAGGTTCAAGTAAGCCCTTCAGACCAAGTACATTGTTTTCTTAAACTCTTCCGTGTGCCCAGAGTTCACTTCCAAAAGTCCCAAACGAATCACCTGAGAAAAGGAATGTTTTTGCCACATGTGTTCAGATTTTTAAATGTGTCTTTTCCCAGTTTTCGCCAATCCTCAGAGATCCAAACAGATGCGGTCCTCGACCATCCTCTAGCATCTTGACTCTTAGCTGCTNGAAAAGGAATGTTTTTGCCACATGTGTTCAGATTTTTAAATGTGTCTTTTCCCAGTTTTCGCCAATCCTCAGAGATCCAAACAGATGCGGTCCTCGACCATCCTCTAGCATCTTGACTCTTAGCTGCTGCTGCTAAGTCGCTTCAGTCGTGCCCGACTCTGTGCGACCCCATAGACGGCAGCCCACCAGGCTCCCCCGTTCCTGGGATTCTCCAGGCAAGAACACTCGAGTGGCTTGCCATTTCCTTCTCTAACGCATGAAAGTGAAAAGTGAAAGCGACCCCATGGAATGCAGCCTACCAGGCTCCTCCGTCCATGGGATTTTCCAGGCAAGAGTACTCTACAGTACTCAAAAAATGACACAGCACCGCCTCTGTCCTCATCTTTCTCAGGTGCTGATTCACTTTGGGTGTGCATCCCTTCGACTAAGAGCTGACAATCACAAACCTCAGAACTTTAATGCTGGGTGGGAACGCCCGGACAATTTGGGTTACACAGCTATTTTATTAGTATCTATACTAGTATCTGGAATCTAAGCTTCCAGAATCCCTGCTATGCGTTTTTCCCCTACAACACACTACACCTGACCTCAAAGAACCTCCGAAGCCCGGCCTGGAAGAAGGCCCTCTGGGAACGGGGGTCCAGTCGCGACGAGGGGCAAGAAAAAGCAGCGAAGGCTGTGGTCCCCGCCCCGGAAGGCGAAGGCTGCAAACCCAACCTCACCTGCTCGGCTGCTGAGCCCATCCCTCCGCAAACCATAATGAATGCAAATGAGGATGACTATCGCGCAATTGTAACAAGTGTCAGAAGAAGGCCCCCAAGGAAGCCGCCTCCTGGAGACTCAGTTCCGAAGAGGACAACCATAAGTTAGAGGGAGACAAAGCTAGGGAACACTACGGCCCTCGCCTCGAGGCTCCCGGGAACCCCATCCGCCCGGCGTCTCTGTCTCCGCATACAGCCCACCGGTGGAGGCAACGACCAGGCAGGTCCCCGCCCGACTCCCCTTCTTGGTCCTTCCCCGTGGACTCACCTGTTGACCCACTGCTCTTCCGACGCTGGAACAGCTAGAATAACCAAGCGACCCCAACCGGCGCGTGCAGCGCGGAGCCTCAGGACCCGGATGTAAACCCAGGCGCACTAGAGACCGCGGCGCGTCCCGCGAATCCTGCGCATGCGCGCGCCTCAGGCTTGCTAGGGATGTGCCGAATAGAGGTCCTTGTGAGTTGCGCCAGACAGGAAGCCTTTGCTTACGTGAGTCTCCAGTTCCTGCAGCATCGCTTAGACGGTGCTCGTTTTTTTCACCTTTCAAGGGTTGACTGGCAGTAGGTTCTTTGGGTTTATGAGATTAGCACATAGGACTGCAGTGCTCATGCATAAGCATTTATAGTAAATAGCAGTGTGAATTATTGTCTCCCTTACCCGGGGCTACTGAGTGTGTACTTTACAAGCACAGTGACATCTAAGCGCTTGTTATCAATAAGCTCATCAAAGTTAAATTGGATATGCTGGAGAAAGGCAAGCCTTGGAGCGGCTCAGTACGCCTAAACTTCAAAAGGAGACTGATGAAGTACAAACTTGTGCTAAGTTTCTAGTAAAGGGGTAGAGGAAGCAGAATCTGATTTGCGCTCAGTATCGTAGATCTTTGTTCATGAGGGGAATGGAAGGAAGCGGGGCTGGGAAAGTTATTGTTAAGAAAGCAAAAAAGAAAGGTCTTGTGGCTTTACTAGGACCCATTAGAAACAGTGCTTAGAGTTATGTTAGGAACTAAAATTTGATTACCATTATCCGCATGGGGTGACAGGCAGACTCAAGTTTCCTTGGATGCTGCAAAGTTAAGACAAATGTTCCCAGATTCCTTATCTGAACTTCTGCAACTGCGCTGTGAATCCAACCTGCACCTCTGGGTCAAATGAATCCCCCTGGCTCACATTTTTAAGGCAAGAGTGGTGGTGGTGGTTTAGTCTCTAAGTCCTGTCCAGCTCTCTGTGATTCCATGGACTGTTGCCTGCCAGGCTTCTCTGTCCAAGGAATTTTTCCAGGCAAGAATGCTGGAGCAGGTTGCCATTTCCTGCTTCAAGGGATCTTCTCTCAGGGATTGAACCTGGGTCTCCTCCATTGCAGGTGGATTCTTTCCCTACCGAGCCACCAGGGCAAAGAGTAGATTGTTCTGTTCGCAGATATAATTTCAAATAGCAAANCTTTACTGATTTTATGTTAATTATTTTATAAATTAATGAGGTAGTAGTGTTGAAATTAGACAATTATTGTGGCTTTGTGTATTTTTGTTGTCATTTTATCAATATTTGGTTGATGTCTTCTGGTGCTCTATTAGGTACATAAACATTTAAGTTTGTTTACTACTCATGGTGAATTAGCCATTTTATAATTATGAAAGGATCTTCTTTATCCTTAATATTATTCATTGTTCTGCAGTCTTCTTTGATATTGATATTGATATTACCATTAGAACATTTTTGTTTTGCATTTAAATGGAATAATTTTCTATTATTTTTCTCTTAGTTTATTCATGTTTTTTATGCTTAAAGTTGTTTTTTTTTAAAGCAGATCTATTGGTGTATGATTGATATACAAAAATTGCATATATTTAATGTGTACAAGTTGATGAATTAGGGCATATGTATACACCTATGAAACCATCATCACAATCCAGGAAATAAAAATACCTATCACCTCCAAAAGTTTCCATATGTTACCCCTGCCTTTAGTTAGCATGAGATCTATCCTCTTAACCAAAACTTTGAGTGCACAGTACAGTATTATTAATATAATAGGCACCATGTTACATAGCAAATCTCTGGAGCTTAACTTCATATACATTGATAGCAAATCCCCATTTTTCCCAGTCCCTTGCCTCTGGCAACCAGCAGTCTATTATCTGCTTCTATGAGTTTGACTATTTTAGATACGTTGGGCTTCCCTGGTGGCTCAGGGGAATCTGCCTGCCAATGCAGGAGTCATGGGTTCAGTCCCTGGGGTCCAGAAGATCCCCTGGAAAAGGAAATGGCAACCCACTCCAGCATTCTTGCCTGGGAAATGTCATGGACAGAGGAACCTGGTAGGCTATAGCCTCTGGGTTTGCAAAGAGTTGGACAAGATTTAGTGACTAAACAGCAATTTTAGATGCCTCATATATGTAGAATCATGCATTATTTGTCCTTCTATGACTGACTTAATCCAGGTTAGCATAATGTACTCCTGGTTCCTCCATGTTGTTTCATATGGCAGCATTTCCTTTATTTTAAGGTTCAGTGATATTTTACTGTATGTGTATAGCACATTTTTTTAATCCATTCATCTGTTGATAAACATTTGGATTGTTTCCATGTGTTGGATATTGTGAATAGTGGTTCAGTGAACATGGGAGTGCAGGTTTCTCTTGGAGATCTCCTTTCAGTTCTTTTGGATATATACCCAGGTGAGAGATTGCTGGCTCATATAGTAGTTATATTTTAATTTTTTGAGGACTTTTGATACTGTTTTACATAGTGGTTACACCATTTTATATTCATACCAGCAATATCCAAGGTTTCCAGTTTCTCCACATTCTTACCAATATTTGTTATCTTTTGTTGGGGGGGAACTGAAGGGGATAATAGCCATCCTAACTGGTGCAACCAAATATCCATTGTGGTTTTGTTATGCATTTCCCTCTTGATTAGTGGAGAAGGAAATGGCAACCCACTCCAGTATTCTTGCCTTGAGAATTCCATGAACAGAGGAGCCTGGTGGGTTACTTAGAGTCAATGGAGTCACGAAGAGTCTGACACAACTGAGCAACTGAGCATGCATGCTTGATTAGTGATGTTGAGCACCTTTTTATTTTGGTCATTTTTATTTCTTCTTTGATAAATATCTATTCAAGTCCTTTACCAGTTATTTAATTACATTATTTGTTATTTTGCTATTGAGTTGTAGGTATTCTTAATATATTTTGGATTTTAGTCCCTTAACAGGTTTATGGTCTGCAAATATTTTCCCCCATTCTGTAGCTTGCTTTTAATGTCAAATTGCTTATTTTTGTTGTTGTTGTTTTGCCTTTGCCTTTGCTTGCTTTTGGTGTTATCTTCAAGAAATCATAGCTAAAGCAATGTCAAGAATCTTCTCCTATATGTTTCTTCAGTAGTTTTGCAATTTCAGGTCCTTTGTTCAAGTCTTTTATCTATTTTGAATTGATTTTTGGGTCCAATTTCATCATTTTACATGTAGAAATTGGCTTTCTTACCACCATTTGTTGAAAAGACAGTTCTTTCTCTATTGTGTACTCTTGACTCCCTTGTCAAAGATCAGTTGACTACTTGTGCTTGGGTTTATTTCTGGGCTGTCTATTCTGTTCCATTGGCTTGTATGTCTATGCCAGTTCCATACTGTTTTAATTATTATGTTTCCACATTATATTTTGAAATTGAGAAGTATGATGCCTCAAGCTTGTTGTTTTCCCTCCAGATTGCTTTTGCTATTTGGGGTCTTTCTGGCTTAATAGGAATTTTAAGATGGTTTTTTCTATATATTATTGAAAATACCAGTGAGATTTTGATGTGGATAGCATTAAATCTGGACAATCCCATGGACGGAGGAGCCTGGTGGGCTGCAGTCCATGGGGTCGCTAACAGTCGGACATGACTGAGTGACTTCACTTTCACTTTTCACTTTTATGCATTGGAGAAGGAAATGGCAACCCACTGCAGTGTTCTTGCCTGAAGAATCCCAGGAACGCGAGAGCCTGGTGGGCTGCCGTCTGTGGGGTCGCACAGAGTCGGACACGACTGAAGCGACGCAGCAGCAGCAGCAGCAGCATTAAATCTGTAGATTGTTTTGGGCAGTATAGATGTTTTAACAAGCTTTCAATCCATTAACATGGGATGTCTTTCCATTTATTTGTGTGTTCTTTAATTTCTTTCATCTGTGTTTATAGTTTTCAATGTTTATATCTTTCATCTGCTTAGTTAAGTTTATTCTTCAGTATTTTATTCTTTTTGGTACTATTGTGAATGGGATTGTTTTCTTAATTTCCATTTAAGGATAGGTCTTTGTTGGTATAGTGAAATGCAACTGATTTTTGTATGTTGATTTTATGTCTTGCAACTGCAATGAATTCATTTATTAGTTCTAACAGTTTTTGAAGTCTTTAGACTGCATATAGGATTAGATCATCAGCAAATAACGATAATTTACTTTTTTGTTGATATTCTCAGTGCATCTTTATTTCTTTTTATTACTTAATTACTCTCACTGGAACTTCTAATATTATGTTTAGAAGTGGTGAGAATAGATATCTTTGCTTTGTTTATGATTTTAGGAAAAAAAGCTGTCAGTTTTTCACCATTTAATATGGTATTAGCTTTGGGTTTTGTTATATATGGTCTTTATTATATTGAGGTAGATTCTTTCTGGCTTTCTTGATGACTCAGCAGGTAAATTCTTTCTATTCCTTTTTTGTTCAGAATTTTTTATCATGAAAAGATGTTGAATTTTGTTAAATGTATTTTCTATATCTGTGATAATAATCATGTGATTATTATCCTTTATTCTGTTACTGTAGTGTATTATGTTAATTAATTGGCATATGCTGCACCATCCTTGAATCTCAAGGATAAATCCACTTGGTCATGACATGATTTTTAATATGCTGTTGAATTCAGTTTACTAGTATTTTATTGAGGTTTTTCTTGTATGTAGTTCATCAGGAATATTGACCTGGACTTTTTTGTTTTCTCTTATGTTTATTTGCACTCTAATATTTATTATTTCTTTCTTCTGCTGACTTTGGGCTTGGTTTATTCTTCTTTGTCTAGTTCTTTGAGATGTAGAGTTATTTGAGATGTTTGTTTATTTGAGATGTTGTTTATTTGAACTCTTTTCTTTTTATAAGGAGAGCATTTATCATTATAAATTTCCTTCTTAAAACTGATTTTTTTCAACCTTTAAATTTTGTTATGTTGTATTTTCATTTATATTTGCTTCAGTATATTTCATAATTTCCCTTTTTATTTATTGTTTGACCTAATTTTATCTAGGAGTGTTGTTTAATTTTTATGTATTTGTGAATTTCCTTCTGCTATAACTTCTAGTTTCATCCCATGCAGTCAGAAATGATATTTGATATGATTTTAGTCTTCTTAAATTTGTTAAAATATATTTTGTGACCTAATAAAAATACAGGATATATTCCATCTCAAACACTGTAGTTTTGACCTCCAAAAATTTGATTGGAGTTTTTTGGTTCTATGTTTTTACTTAACACCTTCATTCTTTCCTTTAACATCTTGAGCATATAGAATATAGATAACCTTTTAATGTTCTTGTCTACTAAGCCTCTTATTTGTGTTATTTCTGGCTGTCTTTCAATTGATTGATTTTTCTCCTTATTATGGTTCATATTTTTCTGCTCATTTGCATTTCTGATAATTTTTAATTTATTTTCACATCATGTATTTTACCTTCTCATGTGCTGGGTACTATTATTTTCTAAAAATTTTGGGGTTTTGTTCTGGGACATGGCTAAGCTACTGAGAGACAGTATGCCCTCTTGGGTCTTGCTTTTAATAAACTTAAAAAATATTTTTTATTGGAGTAGATTTACAATTTTGTGTTGTTTTTAGGTATACAGCAAAGCGAATCTGTTACACATATACATATATCTACCCTTTTTTAGATTTTTTTCAGATATACGTCATTACAGATTATTGAGTAGAGTTCTTGTGCTATACAGTAGGTTCTTGTTTTTTAGTCCTGATATTTAGACAAAATCATGTCCAACTCTTTGTGACCCAATAGATTGCAGTATGCCAGGCTTCTCTGTCCTTCACTGTCTCCTGGAGTTTCCTAAAACTCAGGTCCATTGAGTCAGTGATGTCATCCAACCATCTCATCCTCTGTTGTCTGTTTCTCCTCCTGCCCTCAAAGGTTCTTATTAGTCATCTATTTTATATATAGTATTGTGTATATGTCAGTTTCAATCTCCCAATTTGTCCCACCTTACTCTAGCCCCTGGTGACCATACATTTGTTCTCTGCATCTGAGACTTTACTGCTGTTTTTTTTTTTTTTTTTTTAATATTCTTTTCCCATGTGGGCCATTATAGGGCATAAGCAGAGTTCCCTGAGGTTTATGGCAGGTTATTGTTAATTATCCATTTTATGTATAGTAGTGTGTGTATGTCAGTCCAAGCCTCACAGTTTATCCCTCCCCCACCAATCCCCTAGATAACCTAAGTTTGTTTTCTGCTGTGACTCTATTTCTGTTTTGTAAGTAAGTTGATTTTGTACCATTTTTTAGATTCTAAATATAAGTGATATCATATGATATTTGCCTTTCTTTGTCTGACTTACTTTAATCAATAAGACAATCTCTAGATCCATCCATGTTGCTGCAAATAGCATTATCTCAGTCTTTTTATGGCTGAGTAATATTCCACCATGTTTGTGTATATATGTGTGTGTGTGTATGTGTGTGTATACATATATCACATTTTCTTTATCCATTCCTCTGTTTCCGATGATGGACATTTAGGTTTCTTCCATGTCTTGGCTGTTATAAATAGTGCTGCAGTGAACAAAGGAGTGCATGTATGTTTTCAAATTATGGTTTTCTCCAAATACATGCCCGGGAGTGGGATTGCTGGATCATACAGTAGTTCTATATTTAGTTTTTTTTAAGGAACCACCATACTGTTCTCCATAATGACTGAACCACTTCACTTTCCCACCAATAGTGTAGGAGAATTTTCTTTTCTTCATACCCTCTCCAGCATTGTTTGTAGATTTTTAAATGATGGAAATTCTGATACATGTGAGGTGATACCTCACTGTGGTTTTAATTTGCATTTTTCTTATAATTAGTGATGTCGAATATCTTTTCATGTGTTTTTTGGCTATCTGTATTCTTCTTTGGAGAAATATCTATTTAGATCTTCTGCACATGTTTTGATTTTTTTTTCCTTATATTGAGTTGCATTCAGTTCAGTTCAGTTGCTCAGTCGTGTCCGACTCTTTGTGACCCCATGGACTGCAATATGCCAGGCTTCCCTGTCCATCACCAACGCCTGAGGCTTACTCAAACTGATGTCCATCGAATCGGTGATGCCATCCAAACATCTCATCCTCTGTCATCCGCTTCTCCTCTTACCTTCAATCTTTCCCAGCATCAGGGACTTTTCCAATGAGTCTGTTCTTCACATCAGGGAGCCAAAGTATTGGAGTTTCAGCTTGAACATCAGTCCTTCCAATGAATATTCAGGACTGATTTACTTTAGGATGGACTGGTTGGATCTCCTTGCAGTCCAAGGGACTCTCAAGAGGCTTCTCCAACACCACGGTTCAAAAGCATGAATTTTTCAGCACTCAGCTTTCTTTATATTCCAACTCTCACATCCATACATGACTACTAGAAAAACCATAGCTTTGACTAGAAGGACATTTGTTGGCAAGGTAATGTCTCTGCTTTTTAATATGCTATCTAGATTGGTCATAGCTTTTCTTCCAAGAAACAAGCGTCTTTTAATTTCATGGCTGCAGTCACCATCTGCAGTGATTTTGGAGCCCAAACAAAGTCTCTTACTGTTTCCATTGTTTCCCCATCTATTTCCCATGAAGTGATGGGACCAGATGCCAGGATCTTAGTCTTCTGAATGCTGAGCTTTAAGCCAACTTTTTCGCTCTCCTCTTTCACTTTCATCAAGAGGCTCTTCAGTTCTTCTTTGCTTTCTGCCATGAGAGTGGTGTCATCTGCATATCTGAAGTTATTGCTATTTCTCCCTGCAATCTTGATTCCAGCCTGTGCTTCATTCTGGCATTTCACGTGATGCACCCTGCATATAAGTTAAAGAAGCAGGGTAACAATATGCAGCCTTGACGTACTCCTTTCCTGATTTGCAACCAGGCTGTTGTTCGATGTCCAGTTCTAACTGTTGCTTCTTGACCTGCATACAGATTTCTCAGGAGGCAGGTCAGGTGGTCTGGTATTCCCGTCTCTTTCAGTAGTTTCCACAGTTTGTTGTGATCCACACAGTCAAAGGCTTTGGTGTAGTCAATAAAGCAGAAGTAGATATTTTTCTGGAACTCTCTTGCTTTTGATTGGCCAATGGGTGTTGGCAATTTGACCTCTGGTTCCTTTGCCTTTTCTAAGTCCAACTTGAACTTCTGATAGTTCATGGTTCGCATACTGTTGAAGCCTGGCTTAGAGAATTTTGAGCTTTACTTTGCTAGTGTGTGAGATGAGTGCAACTGTACAGTAGTTTGAGCATTGTTTGACATTGCCTTTCTTTGGGATTGGAATGAAAACTGACCTTTTCCAGTCCTGTGGCTACTGCTGAGGTTTCTAAATTTGCTGACATATTGAGTGCAACACTTTCACAGCATCATCTTTTAGGTTTTGAAATAGTTCAACTGGAATTCTATCACCTCCACTAGCTTTGGATTAGCTGTTTGTATATTTTGGAGATCAATCCCTTGTTGGTTGCTTCATTTGCAAATACTTTCTCAAATTCTGTGGGTTGGGCATGGGTCTTTTCATTTTATTTATGGTCTCCTTTGCTGTGCAAAAGTCTTTAATTTTAACTAGGCCCCATTTGCTTATTTTTGTTTTTATCCTCATTACACTAAGAGGTGGATCAAAAAAGATCTTGCTGTAATTTATGTCAGAGTGTTCTGCTTATGTTTTCCTCTACGAGTTTTATGCTGTCTGGCCTTATGTTTAGGTGTTTAATCCATTTTTATTTTTTATAATATTAAGGAGTATTCTAATTTCATTTTTTTACATAGTCTGAGAAGATAATTGGAGGGTTTAACTTTTTAATGTAGGTGAGGTTTTCAGTCATTTGGCTGTAAAGAAAGACTGGGAAACTTGAAGCTACCTTTGCATAGCAGGCTCTTTGTTTTAAATCTAATTTTAGGTTTATTTATGATTGCTTGGAATTTGATGTACTTGGAGGAGGGGTTAAAGTCACCATGCAGAAGACTAACTTTAATTGGAGATTCCCAACCACCAAACACTGAGCAAGAATAAGAGAATACTCTTAGAATAAAAATTAAAGGGGTTGGGCAATTGGTTGAATGAGAAATGCACAATGGTTATCACACTTAAACAGCCTCCCGAAACAGAGATATGGTGATTTAATGGTTAAGGGTGAAACAGTGGTCTCTGTGTAAAAGATTAAAATGCTAGGATGGGTGATCATTGATTTAAATGTTTCATTGAAATAAAATTATCCGACATCTGCCTACTATGGTTTATATTGTATCTTATTTACTTTTATTATAGAAGGTTTCATTCTGCGCCATAAGATTTCTCATCTGTCTGCAGCAATCACAGTCAAGTTGTTGTTTCTTGAAATTAAAACAACTTTTGTTTTGAAAACCACAAAAACTAAGCTGTATAATTTGAGAAACTTATGTAATTTCTGAGATTTTCAGATTTCTTTAGATAAGAATCACAAAATTGCAGATGTAAGAATATATAATAAGATTTAGGAAATTTTAATTTTAATAACATAGACTAAAGCACTCTTGTCTATAGTTTAATAGGGAAAATTGTCCTGGGATCATAAACTATGAAATTATAGCTTCAGAGGCTTCTCAATAACAACTAACACCAAGATTAAATAAGAGCTTTAGAATTAAACATCACAGCGTCATTGTATTGAAGTTATATCTTTGTGAATAATAGCTGTATATCTAAATAGTGTATTATGAAATTTTTACCACTGGAAGTTAAGGAGAAAAGTTTAGGTGTAAGATGAATCAGTGATTTAAGATTGTAGACTAAAGAAATTAGTGGCAATATATATTAAGCTGATAAAACTATTTGTACTATGTAATGAAATGCTTAATCTTCATACAGAGATTTTAAAATGGAATGTAAAATTTTATCATAATTAAAGTTCTAAATAATCTCCTTGAGGATAGGGACCTTATAAGTCTTGTCCACACAGGTGAACTCAGCACCCAGCACCTGGCGCATAGCAAGTGTATGCTGCTGCTAAGTTGCTTCAGTCGGTTCCGACTTTGTGCGACTCCATAGACGGCGGGCCACCAGGCTCTCCGGTCCCTGGGATTCTCCAGGCAAGAACACTGGAGTGGGTTGCCATTTCCTTCTTCAATGCATGAAAGTGAAAAGTGAAAGTGAAGTCTCTCAGTCGTAGAGTTCCTTTTATTTCGATTTAAAGTTGGAGCTGCTATTCCTCGCTTAGACACAAGAGGGCATGATTGAACCTGATATAGGAGAGGATGTGCTGATACTCCTGAGAATTGGGTTTTGTTTTTTCCAGTTGTACTCTATGGCATAGCAGGTCACTCTGGTTTTCAATGTAGTTCAGATGGTAAAGAATCTGCCTACAATGTAGGAAACCTGGGTTCAATCCCTGGGTCAGGAAGATACTCTCGAGAAGGGAATGGCAACCCACTCCAGTATTTTTACCTGAGAATTCCGTGGAGAGAGAAGCCAGGTGGGGCTACAGTTCATGGGGTCACAAAGAATCAGACATGACTGAGTGACTAACACACACACACACACACACACACACACACACACAGAGGCTGATCTTCTATAGCATAGCAAGCTTTCACGATGGCTCAGCAGCTAATAATCCACCTGCAACACAGGAGACACAGAAGACCTGGGATCATAACCTGGAGGAGGAAATGGCAACTGGATCCAATATTCTTGACTGAAAAATCCCGTGGACAGAGAAGCCCGGCGGGCTGCAGTCCATGGGGCTGCAAAGAGTTCAGCACAACTGAATGACTAAGTATGAGCATGAGCGACAGAGAGAAAGGACTATTAAAAAGCTGAACTTAACTGAAATTTAAATTTACCACAATGCAAAGCTTAATAGCCACTTTCATTCACAATGTTTGAGATATACCGGAGAACTGAAAAAGCAAAAAGCAAAATAGAATGATGTAAGATTTTAGTATTTTTTAAATATAGCAACATTTCCTCACAAACTTGGCCTATGTCTCAGATCACTGCCATAGAAATCAGGCTTTTATTTGGATTGCATATTCCTTATAGTTCATTTTTGCCCATTTTTGTTAGTAGTGAACAGAAGCAGATTAGTGTAAGAAAATTAACCTTGATAAAGAAAATGTATTCTTCCGCCATATAAAGTTTTTGCAAAATTCAGACTTAAATTGAACAAAGTATGGAAAACCATTAGACAGTTCAGCTATGACCTAAATCAAATCCCTTATGATTATACAGTGGTAGTGACAAATAGATTCAAGGGATTAGATTTGATAGAGTGCCTGAAGAACTATGGACAGAGGTTCTTGACAATGNACCTTGATAAAGAAAATGTATTCTTCTGCCATATAAAGTTATTGCAAAATTCAGACTTAAATTGAACAAAGTATGGAAAACCACTAGACAGTTCAGCTATGACCTAAATCAAATCCCTTACGATTATACAGTGGTAATGACAAATAGATTCAAGGGATTAGATTTGATAGAGTGCCTGAAGAACTATGGACAGAGGTTCTTGACAATGTACAGGCGGCAGTGATCAAGACTATCCCCAGGACAAAGAAAGGCAAAAAGGCAAAATGGTTGTCTGAGGAGGCCTTACAAGTAGCTGAGAAAAGAAGAGAAGCGAAAGACAAAGGAGAAAAGGAAAGACATACCCATTTAAATACAGAGTTCCAAAGAATAGCAAGGAGAGATAAAGCCTTTCTCAGTGATCAGTGCAAAGAAATAGAGGAAAATAATAGAATGGGAAAGACTAGAGATCTCTTTAAAAAAATTAGAGATACAAAAGGGAAAGTTTCATGCAAAGATGGGCTCGATAAAGGACA
>SJYV01027188.1:173944-184938 GCA_006410875.1 Neotragus pygmaeus
GAAATAGATGGGGAAACAATGGAAACAGTAAGAGACTTTGTTTGGGCTCCAAAATCACTGCAGATGGTGACTGCAGCCATGAAATTAAAAGACGCTTGTTTCTTGGAAGAAAAGCTATGACCAATCTAGATAGCATATTAAAAAGCAGAGACATTACCTTGCCAACAAATGTCCTTCTAGTCAAAGCTATGGTTTTTCCAGTAGTCATGTATGGATGTGAGAGTTGGAATATAAAGAAAGCCGAGTGCTGAAAAATTCATGCTTTTGAACCGTGGTGTTGGAGAAGCCTCTCGAGAGTCCCTTGGACTGCAAGGAGGTCCAACCAGTCCGTCTTGTCTGAATATTCATTGGAAGGACTGATGTTCAAGCTGAAACTCCAATACTTTGGCTCCCTGATGTGAAGAACAGATTCATTGGAAAAGACCCTGATGCTGGGAAAGATTGAAGGCGGGAGGGGAAGGGGCTGACAGAGGACGAGATGATCGGATGGCATTACTGACTTGATGTATAAGAGTTTGAGTAAGGTCCAGGAGTTGGTGTTGGACAGGGAAGCCTGGTGTGCTGCAGTCCATGGGGTTGCAAAGAGTTGGACATGACTGAGCAACTGAACTGAATTGAATGACAAATAAGGTGTAGAATTTGAATAGTAGTCCCCAATATTTTATATGTTGGAAAAATGGAGGGCATTTTATTGACTAGCCTAGACTTAATAGGTGACTGTGCTGGTTCTATGAAGATCAAGGTGTAGACACTTCCTGAAAGTTGTATATTTTAATTGTATAGGGAAGTCACTCAGTTGTGTCCAACTCTTCGCGACACCGTGGACTGCAACCCACCAGGCTCCTCCGTCCATGGAACTCTCCAGGCAAGAGTACTGGAGTAGGGTGCCATCACCTTCTCTGATGAATGAGTCTACCTATTTGTAAAAATGTGACTGATGAAAATAGTGCAATCACTAGGTTATCACACTGTGTGAATTCAGTTATCAAGAGGGAGCAACTTGAAAGACATCACACAATCTATAAACCAGCTGGGAGGAGCCATCCAGACTCCCCTGCTGAAACTTTTCTGGGCGATGATTAGACAAGTCCTCATAGATGATATACTGTGTGCAGAAGCGCTGATCAGAATCAGGTTTGGCATGGTACACAACTGTAATAATGATGGTTTGAGTCACGTCACTGTCTGGTTTGGGCTTTCTAATGAGGATCTGGCCCCCACCAGCAGCGACAAGCTTAATAAGGTTGTCCTTTGATTGGTGTTTGAAGATTCCCCCAAAATAGAATGGCTATGATTGTATAGCCATTATCAATAATAATTCGTCTGCCTTACAGAGGAGGGCTTGCATGCCCTAATTGAAAAATAAAGAGTCTAACAGATAACCTAACCCTCCAGAATCAATTGTCTATAACTAATTCCCTATATATTTATCTTCCTTGGCAGAGGTCACTGTTCTACATTTGAGGCTGAAATTGATAGACATTCTTCAGCTTCTTATTTGATCTTCGGGAAGCATTTGGTGGCATTTGCCTCTCTTCTATCTTAAAATATTACTGTTTCCTGTGTTTTTGATTACTTTCATAAACTTTCCTTTTCAGCCTGACAAATGGGCTTCTCTTTCAAAGCTTCGCTCTTTGGCTCTCTTCTCTAATTTCACTCTATCTAGACACTTTTGCTCTATGATTTCAGTTATATTGTCCCCAAAGTATATAATTCTAGCTTAGCTCTCAAACTTGAGCTCTGAGCTTTCCAATGAGAAATTCAAGTGTGTTCAAAGAGATCTAATCATTCCCTACCCTGAACCTACTCTTTCACTGCTTTGTCCATGAATGACAATACCATCTGTACAGTGATCCAAAAGTGAAAGTGAAGTCGCTCAGTCATGTCCGACTCTGTTATACCATGGACTGTAGCCTACCAGGCTCCTCAGTCCGTGGAATTTTCCAGGCAAGGGTACTGGAGTGGGTTGCCATTTCCTTCTCCAGGGGATCTTCCCAACCCAGGTATCAAACCCCGGTCTCCTGCACTGCAGGCAGATGCTTTACCATCTGAGCCACCAGGGAAGACACAGTGATCCAAGCCAGGTGTTTAAGCAATCATTTTGTGTTCTTCCTTTTCAGCTTCCATATCTAATCAGACACTCTAAGAGATACTATTGGTTGTCTGTCCAGCAGCCAATTCCAACCCTCTATTCACTATTGTTATAACCTACCTCCCACTATAGAGACTGAAAGTGTCAGATTTTCTTCTCTCAACTTTCCTTGCACTCAAGGCATGGGCATTTCCCCCTATCTGATTAATGGGATTATTCGTTGAAAAGCAAAGACATCACTTTGCTGACAAAGGTCTGTATAGTCAAGCCTATAGTCTTTCCAGTAATCATGTATGATTGTGAGAGCTGGACAGTAAAGAAGGCAGAGTGCTGAAGAATTGATGCTTTTGAACTGTGGTGCTGGAGAAGACTCCGGAGAGTCCCTTGGATTGTAAGGAGATCAAACCAGTCAATCTTAAAGAAACTCAACCCTGAAAACTAATTGGGAGGACTGATGCTGAAGCTGAAGCTGTAATACTTCGGCCACCTGTTGTGAAGAGCTGACTCATTGAAAGAGTCCCTGATGCTGGGGAAGATTGAAGGCAGAAGGAGAAGAGGGTGACAGAGAATGAGATGGTTGGATGGTATCACTGATGCAATAGACCCAAACTTGGGCAAACTCCGGAAGATGATTAGAGGCAGGGAAGCCTGGCATACTGCAGTCTATGGGATCATGAAGAGTCCCATGTGACTGGGTGGGTGACTGAACAACAACAACAAATGAAAGGTCTTCCTCTCTTATTAAAAAGCAAAGAGATGCCTGTACAATGGATTTCTCCTCTTCTTTCCTGTTATGGGCATTGCTGTTTGAGAATCTGATGCACAAGTCTGCAGCTTGAGGCCATGAAAAATAGAAATACTACATGGAGAAGTCAACAGAGTTCTGACAGGCATGTGGCAACTGTGCCTAACTTTGTTCCTCTTATATAAGAAAGTGATCCCCAATTACTCTCCTACTTACAAGTTGAAATTTTCTGACTTGATGTTATAAAGATTCACCTTTGAAGGCCAATTGATTTTAACTCCTAAACACCTCTTAAATCTTCCTCCATCTTTGAGTCCCCTTGTTTAACACCTCTACTGGTTCTTTTCACTTCTTGCATGGATTGCTGCCACAGCAGCCTGGCTGGTTTCTCTTCTTCTCTTCTTCTTTCTCTTTCTCCAGTCCAGCTTTCCCTCAGATATCAGAAGGATTTTAATTTCAAACTTTAGATCATATCACACCTCTTTCCTTTTTACAAAATGTCCAGTGGTTCCTCTTAACTAGTAGTTCAGGGGTCAAACAGTTTCTAAGCGTCAGCTAGTATTTCAGCTGCTAGATCAGCTCATCACATTTCCATAAATGTGTTTGGTGAAGAAATAATGAGTTTGAATGGATCTAGACAATTTACTACTCATGGGACATCAGGTAGCATGAGCTTCCCCTTGCTCTTCCCTCTTCTCAGGGGGGTGATGTGAAGTGGATCCTGGTGGATATTGCACACATAATGGGTTTAGGTCACAGCTGAGTTTAGGAAATAATTTTACTAGAGAATTGCAAACTGCAAGCCAATCTGACTATTGTTTGCTTCCAAGGGAGACATTACCTTAAGTATCTTGATCAGGAAACAAATCTGTCCTTCAACCTAGAGAGAAACACTCTCTCTAGCCTCCAGGGATGATTGTTGTATAAACATACTGGAAAAGATAGAAATGCGGTGGAGAATTGCTCCTGACAAATAGGAACTAGGTTTGAGAATTAAACAGATCTGGAATTAAATTTATATGTAAATTCATATTAAATGGTTTCCAGATTTATTTCTCTAGTCCCAGAGTCTTCCCTAAACTCTAGTCTGATAAATTCAACTTCCTATTTAATTTCTAATTGACTTGAATGTCTGAGAAGAATATCAAATGTATGATATCCAAGTCTAAGCTCCTGCTATTTACCACCAAACCGCTTCCTCCCAAAGATTGATGGCAATTTGTCTTTCAGGTTGCACCAGCTTCAAATCTTGCTCTCATTTTTGACTCCACTCTTTCTCTTACACCCTGTATTTGGTCTGTCTGCAATCCTGTTGACTCTGCTTTCAAATATGTTGAGAATCTGACAACTTATCACTTTTATACTGTTATCACACTCATCTGAAGATATGTTCTAACCAGTCTCCCTGCTTCCTTTTTTCAAATTGTTCTCAGTATAGCAGCTGAAGGGATCCTGTTAAAAACGTGTCCTTCTAGGATCAAAATTCTTATCTGCAGCAAATGCCGAAGGCCTGACTGTGAACTACAAGGTCCTATATTATCTGGCCCCTCCAACAGTATATCCAGATCTCATCTTCTGTCGCTCTTCCCTTTTCTCACTCAACTTCAGGCACATCACCTCCCAGCTCAGGACCTTTATACTAGCCACTGATTCTCCTTGAAGTGCCTCCCCCTTAGATATCTGCTTGTCCAACCCCCTCACTACCTCTGAGCAATGACTCAAAGGTCGTCTTATCTCATGTGTTCTCTGCCTACTTGACAAATACACTTGGATGGCTAACAAGCATGTCAAATGTCCTACATTGAACATGAGGGCCTCCCTGAACATCTTACTTCAGTCTTCACTCCTATTTCACTTATGCATTTCATTTATCACTACCTACCAAATTATGTGTATGTGTATATATAAAATACATTTAATTTTTATTTTGTATATTTTCTGTTGCTCTCTCTGGAATTTTATTTTTTTGAAGGTAGGTATTTTTATCTGTTGTCTTCACTACTGTAGTCTCAGTATCTGAAACATGCCTCACACACAGTAGGTGGTCAAATAATTATTTGTTCAATGAGTGAGTTTTGGCTTTATCCCTTATTTTCCTCAGGCTTTGGAAAAGTTAACCTCAGCTTTATTTTTCTTATCAGTAAAAAGGGAAAAACAATAGCACTCCCTTGTGGAGTTATTGTGAAGGTTATATAAAACACTTAGCATGCATAGTGCCTGGCACCCAGTAGGCACTCTGATTCCCTAGAGATGTAGGTACTTTGCCATCCTCACTCCAGTTTGTATTAGCCATGAAACTTCATAGCATTCTGTCTTACATTCTACATTATTGTTTAAGTTATTGTCTAATTCTTGTTTGTCTGCCTGCCTTGGCATTTGACTTATAGGCGGAACTAAGGGAATAAAGGGCTTCCCAGGTGGTACAGTGGTAAAGAATCCACCTGCTAATGCAAGAGACACAGGTTCAATCCCTGGGTTGGGATGATCCCTGGGAGTAGGAAATGGCACCTCACTGCAGTATTCTTGCCTGGAGAAAGTTCTATGGACAGAGGAGCCTCGTGGGCTGCAGAACCTGCATCTCCTGTGTCTCTTGGATTCCATTCACAAAGAATAGGACCCTACTGAGCACATTCATGCACACACAGTTGAAAAAAGTAATTTGGTAGGTTACAATTTGCTGAACCTCAGACTAACATAGGGTGGGGAGCAGGCTGGTAAAATCATAAGGAAAAAACTGAGGTTTAGTGGGATTTACAGCATTGCCAGATCTTATCTGCTAATGATATTTTTGTTGTTTAGATAAAAATGAGTCTCACATTTTTTGAATGGTACTGAAATGAAAGTGTTTTTGAAACAGAAGAAATCCATGTACACATGAACAATATGTGTGTTCTTCAATTCCCAATTGTTGTGCACCTTCATAAGCAGTTAAACATGTTTTTACCATTTTGATGAAATTGTTCTAGAAGTGTGATATCACCTTTACTCTTCTCATTCTCTTGTGCTTCATGTATATACATATTATTGGTAGATCAAGCAAAAAATGCCTAAGATGTGTATAAGAGACAGGCTTCNATGTTTTTACCATTTTGATGAAATTGTTCTAGAAGTGTGATATCACCTTTACTCTTCTCATTCTCTTGTGCTTCATGTATATACATATTATTGGTAGATCAAGCAAAAAATGCCTAATTTTGTTAAGCTGGTTGTTTTTAAAGAAGAGATCAATTTACAATACAATGTTTGTCTTCTCGAAAATAAAATAGCTCATTATTATGTGCTATTTGAGGATTTAAAAATACATTTTGCTTCTAAATTAGTGTCTGAATGACATTAATTAAAATAGCTGTAGAGTCAGGGTTTAGTAAGTCTTTGGTAATGTCTTAGTAATTATTTTGACAAAGCAATTTATAGAAAACATCACTATCTGATCAATTTAAAATTACCATCTTACAAATCAAAATAGTTCGGAAGTACTGATAGGTGATTGAAACAAGAAAGGTATTTGACAAAGAGGGAGGAGTTTCTGGGCATCTGGGGAAAGTTGGAACAATTTTTGTTGGTGTTTTTATTTCCTATTGCTGCTGTAAAAGTTACTACAAATGATAGATTAAAGGAGCACAAATTTATTATCTTACAGTTGTGGGAGTCAGAAGTCTGAAGTGTGTTTCATTGGGTTAAAATTAGTGTGTCAGCAGAGCTGCCTTCCTTCCTGGAGAAAGGAGAGTTCATTTTCTTGCCTTTTCCAACTTCTAGAGGTTTCCTGGATTCCTTGGCTCATGGCCCCTTTAATCTGCAAAGCCAGCAAGGCCTTTCTCCATATGCCATCTCTCTTGTTCTGAGGGTTCTGCTTCCCTCTTCCACATTTAAGGGGCCATAAGGATTAATTACATTGAGGCCAGCTGGATAATGGAGAAGGCAATGGCACCCCACTCCAGTACTCTTGCCTGGAAAATCCCATGGATGGAGGAGCCTGGTAGGCTGCAGTCCATGGGGTCTCGAAGAGTCGGACACGACTGAGCGACTTCCCTTTCACTTTTCACTTTCATGCATTGGAGAAGGAANTAACTAAATAATAGGTTACACTATTACTATTACTATTACTACACTATTACACTGTTCACTAAAGCATACTTATGTTTATTGATACTCTTTTCAATTTTTAATAAATCCTGAGGATCTGAAAATAATATGTACAAGAATAAAACAAAGAAAGCCTATAAATGCAAATAATTTAGAAAAGAATATTCTTTTATACAAATCAATTAACATGAAATTTTAATTTCGGAATAACCAGCCTTTGCTTAGTATTATGAGGACATTTTGTTGTTGTTCAAAGAATGTTTGACAATGCCTATTTTTTCTTGACCCAACTGGCATGTGCAAATAATGCATGTTCAGTGAATGCTTGACAAAGAAATTGCAAATGTGTGTGTGTGTGTGTCTATGTGCATGTGTAAGAGAGAAAGAGATTTTTTAAAATGAAATGCCATTGGGCCTGGTGTGCATACAGATTGGGAGGTAAACCAGTGCAGCCACTAGGGGAAACAAAATGGCTGTTCCTCAAAAAGAACTGTTACATGATTCAGCAATTCCACTTCTATGTATGTACCCCTAAAATTGGAAGCAGGAGCCAAAACAGATATATTTAGAGCAATGTTCATAGCAAACATTCACAATAGCCAAAAAGTGACAACAACCCAAATATCCGTCATCAAATGAATGGGTAAAGCAAATGTTGTATATGTATACAATAAAATATGATTTGGCCTAAAAAGAAATGGAATTCTGATACATGCTACAACATGGACAAACCTGGGAAACATTATGCAATTTGAAATTAGCTGAATTTTTAAAAACATTGTATTATTCTACTTATATAAAGTGCATAGCATAGGCAGATTCAGAGCAGAAAGTCTAACGAGGCTACCAGAGGCTGGGGGAAGGTGAAAATAGGAAGTTTCTGTTTCATGGGTACGAAACAAAGTCATGAAAATAGATAGTGGCGATGGTTGTAAAACATTGTGAATGTACTTAATCCCAGGGAATTGTATGCTTGAAATACTTAAAATGGTAAATTTTTTGTTTGTATATTTTAACTCAGTTAAAAAGAAAAAAAAAATAGTTTAGAATTTTAAAGCGTAAAGTATCTTCAAAAGTAAATTGACTTTTAAATGCCCAGGTAAATACATTTATTGATTTTAGTAATGCATATTGGTTTATACATTCAATTACTGAAAATTTATGACATGTTAGGGTTGTTTTCCCAGCTCGTTTCCTAGAACATTATGTACCAGCCATGTAGTTAGGAGAGAGGGGTACCAGGTGTTCATATTTTTACACTCTCCAGAGTTGTTTTACCTTATTATGGTAATATGGTTCTTCTAGTCACAGGCATTGCTTCAGAGATGGGTAGTTGCCCAAGCATAAGATAATATATTAAGAGTTACAGTATTAATATCTACAAAAGGAGCATAGCTATAAACTAACTACTACAACCACCAAAGACTTCCTTTCCCCAAGAAGTGGAGAGTTGACTGTGTTGTGGACACTTTTTTAAAAAATTAAAGCATACTTGGTTTAAAATATTTTAGGTGTATAGAAAAATGATTCATTTATACATATGTAGATAAACATATGTGTATATGTGTATTTTTCTGTTTATTTTCCTTTATAGATTATTGCAAGATATCACAGGATGCTGAATATAGTTCCCTGTGCTGTATAGTAGGTTCTTGTTTTTTTTATTATTGTTTTATTTTAATTTTATAATCCAAAATTCCTAATTTATGCTTCCTCTCTCCCCATTTTGGTAACCATATGTTTGTTTTCTATGTCTATGAGTCTGTTTCTTTTTGTAAATAAATTCACTTGTATTATTCTTTCAGATTCCACATATAATGGTATCATATGATACTTCTCCTTCTCTGTTTGATTTTCTTCCCTCAGTATGATAATCTCTAGGTTCATCCATGTTGCTGCAAATAGCATTATTTCACTCTTTTATATGGGTGAATAATATTTTATTGTGTATATGTGTGTGTAAATATATCACAGCTTTAAATATATCACAACTTTATAATAACTTCAATTATATAATTTTCTCTGGCTATTAAATACTACTGTCTTAAAAATTCTTATGGGGTGGTGTTTCAAGATCTTGTTACCCCATACTTTCCAGATATAAATAAACACATCACATAAAATCTTCTGTTTAATTTTATTGGTGCACTTAATAAGTTGTTCAAGTTTGTCCAACAAAGATAAAGGTCTTTTTATTAATGATTCATTAAATTGTTTGAACTTTAAATTTTCTCTTTTAATAGATGGATGTGCGCTCATCTGTTAGAATTTCAGTTTTTAAATTTTAGGTACTGTGTTTATAATTACTTTTGTAGGTTATTATTTTTTTGTGTGTTTGTTTTCATACTGAAGTATAGTTGATTTATAATGTTGTATAAATTTCAGGTATACAGCAAAACGATTTATATATATGCATATATATTTTTTCAGGTTCTTTACCTTTATAGATTAATTTAAAATACTGAGTATAGTTTCCTGTGCTACAGAGTAATTGGTTCTTGTTGATTATCTATTTTATATATAATCATTGGAAGGACTAATGCTGAAGCTGAAGCTCCAATACTTTGGCCACCCCATGCGAAGAGTTGACCCATTGGAAAAGACCCTGATGCTGGGAGGGGTTGGGGGCAGGAGGAGAAGGGGGCAAGAGAGGATGAGATGGCTGGATGGCATCACCGACTCGGTGGATATGAATTTNCATGCGAAGAGTTGACCCATTGGAAAAGACCCTGATGCTGGGAGGGGTTGGGGGCAGGAGGAGAAGGGGGCAAGAGAGGATGAGATGGCTGGATGGCATCACCGACTCGGTGGACATGAATTTGGGTAAACTCTGGGGATCGGTGATGGACGGGGAGGCCTGGCATGCTGCGATTCATGGGGTTGCAGAGTCGGACACTACTGAGCGACTGAACTGAACTGAACTGTGTATATGTTAATCTCAAACTCCTAATGTATCCCTATCCTTCCTTTTCTGTTTGGTAGCCTTAAGTTTGTTTTCTATGTTTGTGAGTCTATTTCTGTTTTGTATATATGTTCAGTTGTGTCGCTTCTTAAGATTCCACATATGAGCAATATCATATATTTGTCTTTCTCTGGCTTCACTTAGTATAGTATACTTCACTTAGTAATCTCTAGGTCCATCAATGTTTCTGCAAATGGCATTATTTCATTCTTTTTTATGGGTGAGTAATATTCCACTCGGGGTGTGAGAGTGTGTGTGTATGTGTGTGTGTGCTTGCGTGTATCTATATATATCTATATCTTATATATATATCCAAGTCATGGCTTTTGTAAAAAGTGCTGCTATGAATGTTGTGTTGCATGTATCTTTTTTATTATGATTTTCTCTACATACATTCCCAGGAGTGGGATTCCTGGATTGTATGGTAGCTCTATGTTTAAGTTTTTAAAAAACCTCCTTATATTCTCTGAAATGGCTGTACCAATTTACATTCCCAATGTGGTCAGATGGTTCTCTTTTCTCTATACCCTCTCCATCATTTATTATTGGTAGACTTTTTGATGATGGCTATTCTGATCAATGTGAAGGTGATAGCCTCACTGTAGTTTTAATTTGCATTTCTCTACCACATATTCTTTATTCATTCATTTAATAGGCATTTGGGTTGCTTCCATGTCATGGCTATTGTTAAGTATTGCTGCTGTGAACATTGGGATGCATGCATCTTTTTAAATTAGTTTTTCCATAGATATTTTTATGACCTAGCATCACAGAACAGAACCAGCCAATACTAAACATTATGTTCCAAGTAAATTCACTGGCATGTTATGAAAAATTAGAGGCTCACCTGTCTTCTGGAAAGGTGTCAGATACTTTGGTATTTTTTTTGGAATATAAAGATAACTTGAGAGCTACTAGGAAAACCACTGGCCAACAGAAGGAGAAGCATGTGAAACTATAAAACATTACCTGTGTTTTCGTTTTCTTTGTTTAATATGCTAAATGCAAAATAGTGCTGGGTATATACCTAGGTTCATTTAACCTAAACTCTGAATTTTTGCCCAAGAACATTCAGAACAATGTCCACCTTTCCCCGCAGCACTCCTCACTTA
>SJYV01027188.1:188498-236710 GCA_006410875.1 Neotragus pygmaeus
TGTGGGAGGCAGAGAACTGCCTGGAGCTGAGACCCCTCATTCTCTCTAGTTCCACACGTGACTGCTTCTCCTACCACATACCCTGGCACTCAAAGAACAAGGCAAAATATCGAGGGCCTGCAGGCTGCAAGGCCCTGTCACCGTCATTTAGTGGCTCAGTCGTGACGGACTCTATTGCGACCCCGTAGACTGTAGCCCACCAGGCCCCTGTCCATGGGATTTCCCAGGCAAGAATACTGGAGTGGGTTGCCATTTTCTTCTCCAGGGGATCTTCCTGACGCAGGGATAGAACCCATGTCACCTTCATTGGCAGCCAGATTCCTTACTGCTGAGCCATCTGTGAAGCCATAAGGCCCTGAAGATGAACAAAATTAACAAGAGACAACTGTGCCCAGACCAAGAGGTAAAAGGAAAGAGCCTGGGCTTCGGAGGCCGTCCTGATCTCAGTTCGGTCTTTTGTAAATTGTGTGGCCTTGGCCAAGTCACTCTGTGTCTCTGTTAAAGGGGATAAAATGACTTACCACCAAGTGTTTCTGAACAGATAAAGACAGTGTATACAAGGCACTTCTGCCAGAGGCATGGTGACCTGACGAAACGGCAACAGCATTACTAGCTGGAGAATCTCAGACTCGTAAGCAGTTAACGACAGAGCGAAGAAACAGGATGGAACAAATGCGGTGGATCCAGAACAAGAGCAAAGTGGACTCGATGTGACTGGGCCCAGGAGAGAGGGAAAAGGGACGCACTGCAGAGGAGCTGACNCCAACAGTGTGAGAGGGTTCCCTTTTCTCCACACCCTCTCCAGCATTTATTGCTTGTAGACTTTGGGATAGCAGCCATTCTGACTGTTGTTCACAATATTTTTTGTTCACATGCACCTATGTCATTTAAAAGTAGTTGTAATCACTTCAAAGATACTGTTTTGAATTCGCCACAGCATTTCACCCTAGCATCTGTTTAAAAGAATTATTTCATCATCTTGTTAGCTTTAAAATCATCTCATTAATGGCCATAACTGCCCTGATGTGCCAGTGCTAAGTTGCTTCAGTTGTGTCCAACTTTTTGCCAGGCTCATCTGTCCAGAGGATTCTCCAGGCAAAAATGCTGGAGTGGGATGCCATTTCCTCCTCCAGGGGATATCTGACAATTAAGTTTTATCAGTCTTTTGTAGCCACAAATAATATTAAGGACAAGTAATAAAAACCCATTTTTAGAAAGTAAATGTTTTTGTAAAAATATATCAAAAGCCAGAGGTACAGGGTGGAACATTAAAGCTTCAGCTAAGACCAACACTTCTGAGAAAGGGCAGAAGTATGTAAAAGAGACATAGAGGAGAAATTATCAAGGCTTCTTGTGAAACAATGGAAACTGAATGTGCAAAGGAGCCAATAATACTGATATGTTCAGCACTATTTAGCTTTTTTGCCTATTTATTATTTCTTATTTTAAACTTTTCCTATTTTTTCTTATTTTATTTTCTTATTCTTTCATTTTTCTTATTTTTTCTTTATACAGATTTAAAGAGGAAGCATATTCCTGATAATAATTGTTCTTGATAAATTGTGCCAAATTATTTCTAGAAGAGTTTCTTATTGATTTTTCCATTAACATAAAATAAGAGTAATCAATTCTTCTAAATGTTATTAGCAGCTTCCATATGTTACACAGCATTTAAATGAACTCAACAGAGTTTTTCATGGTAAGAACAGAGTGAGAAATAGGATTGCCTGAATTGTTTTGAAGATAAAGAGTGGATATATCTGAGTACAGTTATGCTTGCTAGTTTTATTGTATCCTTCATTACCGAACTATTGCATTATTGATTTAAAAATCTCTTCTCTAGGAACCTCTTCTCATCCATTCATGGTTGCAATGAGAGTTGCCATATTATTGCTACAGAATTTTATTATTTTCCATTGTCATCATTGGTTAGGCCAGAGATAAGACCGTGACCCATTTGGGCTATTGAGTCTTTCCCAGAGAATATAGGTGGACATTGGAAACAATTGGCTGTTGGTTGTTTGTTTCATCATATAGATTGTGAAGGAGGAGAAGCTTGTGTAGGGGAATATCCTATAAGAGGAATATCTAGAGAAAGAAGCAGACCCTGGTTGGAGAAATCAGCTGATGGCACTGGGTCTCGTTCCAATTCTTTCATGCTGTTTAAATCTTGAATTCTGCCTTCTTGTTTACTCTTTAGGCATTCTGGATAGACACACACTACACTTGTGCACTTTTCCACCTGTATGGTGATCTGCTGTGGAGCTTACCTTAGAATCTCATGCTTCTCAGAGATGAAATTTGCTCTTGGTTAAGCCTCCATTAACTATCAGTTAATTCTGTTGTCCCTATATTTTTGGAAAAATAATTATCTTATAAATGAAAAAGTTGCAAATATAGGTTAATAGTTTAATACATGTTCCCAAATCTAGTAAATCAGAACTTTCCAGAAAGATACTATATATATATTTTTTATTTCTTTGTTATGCCAGTTGTTTCAGAGAACTTACAGAGAATCACTCAGCAAAACTTGAGACACTGGAATAGTTCGATTGGCCTCTCTCTATTTTCTGAGTTTCCTCTCTGCCTGCCTCTCTCTGTCTCTGGACTGACTACCTCTCTTTTCTGTGCTACATATTTCTGCTTTTCCTCAGCTGCTGTATGTGGTCCATTTCAGATGTGGGGAGGGGGAATCTATACAAAAGCTGACAAGTGAGATCTGTATTTGGTCAGAACTAAACAATATACCTCCAGTTGGACTTCATGATCACTTGGTAAAAAGTGAAATCCCATGACCACCTGCCAATGCCATTCTTCACTCTTTATCTCCTTACAACTTGCTACATCTGGACACAGTCACATGATAAGTTTGTTTCACTTTTAGATCCACTGCTAACCAACAAAGTCTCTCAATATTCCCTGTTCCACTGGATGAGGGAAATGTTTCCCCCGACCCCTGGCCATGTGTCATGTACAAACAGACTGGCTAACATGGCAGCAGGTGCTCACTCCTGATGCAGTTCCAATGACAGAAAGTGTGGATTTGCAAAGAGTGAGCTGTGGTCACATAGGCATAACAGAAATCCTCTTAGCAGAGGGACTGGGCAGACATGATATTAAATGACTCAGTTTCTTAAGTGAAATCTCAATTGATCTTAAAAAATTTTTTTTAATTTTTATATTTTAGCTTCACTGCACAGCTTGTGGGATTTTAGTTCCCATATCAAGGACTGAACCCAGCCCCATGGTAGTGAAAACACTGAGTCCTAACCACTGGACTGCCAGGGAATTCCCTGAAATCTCAATTCTCAGTTGATCTTAACCACGAAATGAGCTAAGAAGCGATAACCATTCTTTTTTATTTNTAGTTCCCATATCAAGGACTGAACCCAGCCCCATGGTAGTGAAAACACTGAGTCCTAACCACTGGACTGCCAGGGAATTCCCTGAAATCTCAATTCTCAGTTGATCTTAACCACGAAATGAGCTAAGAAGCGATAACCATTCTTTTTTATTTAAAAGATTACTTAGTTCCTTTGTTCCTTTTTTGTTTGTTTTATACAAATGTCCACACACACACACACATGCACAGACATACACATACGCATGATAGTTAGCTAATGATCCTAATTTTTCAGAATTAACCATGTAGTAACTCCAGTTGTGGTCTCTGTTGTTTACTCAGCTCTTTGGAGGCATTATTAGTCTTAATTTTCTTTCTTTTTTTTTTGTCTTCCACTTCTCCGTCAGAAAATAAAATAGGACAGAACATTAGAAAGAGCACATAGAGATCAGCAACTTAGATTCACTGACAATCACCAACTAGATAAATGTCTTTGAGAACCCATCTAAGTTTATATAACTCCCTATCTCTCTCTCTCTCTCTGTGTGTGTATACATATGTATATATAAAACACACATATACATATATATTTACAAATGTGTATTTATAAATACATAATAACATAGTAGTGTTTATAAATATATTTAACATATGCAAAAGGAAAATGACTCTACTCAATACATGTATTTATAAAATTGTCAATTTCCCAAATATAAATTACTATGGGTTCAAAGTTTTAAGTAGTAATACCAAAATGAATAAATTATCATCTATAAAATTTACAATGTCTAGAAATTTTGGAAGGATGTCTGGACCCAAAGGAGAATAACATTTCTTTTTACTGAGATGAAGAAGCTATTCCTTCCATGAGTCCTCATAGGGCACCATATAAAAGTAATAAACAGTATTTTTAATTATCTCGTGAAAACAATTATAGAAGTTTCTGTCATGATTAAGGGAATGNAGAAGCTATTCCTTCCATGAGTCCTCATAGGGCACCATATAAAAGTAATAAACAATATTTTTAATTATCTCGTGAAAACAATTATAGAAGTTTCTGTCATGATTAAGGGAATGGTCTCTGAAAATTTGGCTCAAGTTTTCATATCACCATTTTCAAACTAATTGACCTTGAGCAAATTACTCACTCTCTCTGTGGCTCTACTTCTTCATTGTTAAAACAGGGAAAATAATCGTTAACTCAAATGTGTTGTGAGAATTAAATGAAATCTCATACATGTGACTCTTAAAGTAGTGACTGGCACATAGTCAACACTTATAATAAACTGTCATTATTTCTGAAATACAGTTCATTATATTTTTAAATCTCAAAATAGATAATAGTCTAACACTAAATTGCATTTCTGTCACAATAAGGTTTTGAACAAGCCAAAAGTTTCAGAGTTCTGTGACAATCAGACTCAATCCAGGAAGATGTTTTAAAGTAGGCAAATAAATGGACCACCTGTTATTCAGACAAGCATCTGTAAATAGTTTTGTTCAACTTAGTTTTTGATAGCTATTGATCAGCAGTGATTGTGTGGTTATACTCTGACAGGTACGTGGAGTGCAACTTGTCTGAGTTGTTGATTAAGTGCAAAATTCACGTTTTGAAAGGGCTACAAGATTTAAAGTTGAGAAGCTCGATAAAAGCATGTCTTAATAGAAACACTCTATCTCTCTAGGGAGATGGGCAGAGGTTACCTGTGGAAAATAGCAACATTCTAGTTAAAATATAACTTGGGATTTGACCCCGCATCTAGATGGGGGTGTGATTGAAGCTCACACATTTTAATCAGAAAGCAGATGTACAATGATTTCACCTGAAAATGTTTTGAAAGCAGATATAAACAAATGCTCACCTTAGCTGTAAATAAAAACCCAGTGACATCCTCATTTAATGTTTAACCTTGATCAATATCCCTTTCTTGTATGTGCACCAAATGTATGCCAAAGTAACTGAATGGATTTAACATACTGCATAAGTTTATTGATTAAGAGCCACTTAAGTGTTATAGAACATGAACTCAAAATAACCATTTTGTTTATAGAATGTTTCATGGTACAGTTTATATTTGAAATGGCTCTGGTGGCTAACTGTAGCCTCAGGTGTTGGAAGGCAGTTGTGAAATCAGGAAGGTGCATTAGGATACTAAAGCAGGAAAATAGGTGAGATGTTTGTGGCTCATGATGAGTCAGTTCGGAGATTTGTGAAAGCCCCTGATAGGGAGCCCACGAGTTTCATCCCCAATCCTGATGTACATATCACCAGTTTCAGAAGACTTCTTCAAGGAATATGAGAAACAAAAGTTAAAATATCATAAAATGATCTTTTAAACCTTTGAGGTGCTTTTTAAAGCAAGCCATACACAGCTTTGAATGGGGCAATGTACTTTTTAAAGCAAACCATACACAGCTTGCCAGGAATTTGAACAGGTATCAGAAATTAGAGTTTTCAGTAGTAGGAGTCAAGTGACAGTCCCTTTGCAGATGACATAGATAAGGATGACCAAAATACCACCCCCCCTTTTTTTTTGGCCACTTCTTTTCTCTGAATTCTGGAGACTTTAAAGTTCACAAAACTATCAAAGTGAACCTCCAAGTCTCTTACTGAAAAGTGATATCAGAGAAAAATTCTTTCAGGGTTCTTATTTTTGTCTGTTCAACTAGGCATGTTTCAGGAAAAAAAATCATAATCTTTGAAGCCTGCATTACAGGGAATCTACTACACTAAGACTAGAAAACCTGTAAAGCAATATATTTATATTGCCCACCTGGCAATATTAAGAAGTATAACCAATATAGAGCATTTTTTAAAGGAAGATAAGGTCATATTGCCAAAATGTTAATATTAAATTCAGGGCTTTATTGAGAACTTGAAAGAATCTGAAACTTTATCCTATTTGGAAGCTAACATATCAGCCTGCTACACTTTTATGTATACTGGTTTGTTGTTCAGTCTCTAAGTCATGTCTGACTCTGCCACCCATGGACCGCAGCACGCAAAGCTTCCCTGTCATCCACTATCTCCAAGAGTTTGCTCAAGTTCATATCCATTGACTCAGTGATGCTACCCAACCTCGTCCTCTGCAACCTTCTTCTCCTTCTGCCTTCAATCTTTCCCGGCATCAGGGTCTTTTCCAGTGAATTGGCTCTTTGGATCAGGTGGCCAAAGTATTTGAGCTTCAGCTTTAGCATCAGTCCTTCCTAAGAATATTCAGGGTTGACCTCCCTTAGGATCGACTGATTTGATCTCCTTGCAGTTCAAGGGATTCTTGAGTCTTCATTAGCACCACAATATGAAAGCATAAATTCTTCAGCTCTCAGCCTTCTGTATGGTCCAACTCTCACATATGTACATGACTACTGGAAAACTCATAACTTTGACTATATGGACCTTTGTGGCAAAGTGATGTCCTTGCTTTTTANTAACCAACCCACTATACTAATAATTTCTAACTTCCCAAAAGAATTTGCCTTTAGTAAGTCTAAAACATCTCATGCCTCTCAGGTTGGGAGGCTGTAAACAATCATATGTGGCCGGACGAACATGTACAGACAGGCTAGATAACCTTCAGAGTAGTCTGTAAGTTGAAACACTCTTGTCATGGCCAGGAATTTTTATTGACTTGGAGCTGCACGTTTACTCCTTCTCCAAGAGAACCGGTGGGGAACAGCCCCCCATAAAGTCAGAGGTGTAGGTGAGAGCATGAAACAGTAAAGTAGATGGACTCTGATTTTAGGGGTAGATGCTCGGGAACAGGGGTTTTCCTGAGGCTTGATCACGCCTTTGTGTATGCCAATTCTCCTTCCTCATGACCTTTGCCATGGGCAGAGTTCCTCACGCTGGCTCCTGGCACTCAATGATGAAAAATTGAAAGCATTTCCCCTAAAGTCAGGAATAAGACAAGGGTGCCCACTTTCACCACTACTATTCAACATAGTTCTGGAAGTTTTGGCCACAGCAATCAGAGCAGAAAAAGAAATAAAAGGAATCCAAATTGGAAAAGAAGAAGTAAAACTCTCACTGTTTGCAGATGACATAATCCTCAACATAGAAAACCCTAAAGACTTCACCAGAAAATTACTAGAGCTAATCAATGAATATAGTAAAGTTTCAGGATATAGAATCAAGACACAGAAATCTCTTTCATTCCTATACACTATTAATGAAAAAGTAGAAAAAGAAATTAAGGGAACAATCCCATTCACCATTGCAACGAAAATAATAAAATACTTAGGAATATANAACATAGAAAACCCTAAAGACTTCACCAGAAAATTACTAGAGCTAATCAATGAATATAGTAAAGTTTCAGGATATAGAATCAAGACACAGAAATCTCTTTCATTCCTATACACTATTAATGAAAAAGTAGAAAAAGAAATTAAGGGAACAATCCCATTCACCATTGCAACGAAAATAATAAAATACTTAGGAATATATCTACCTAAGAAACTAAAGACTTATGTATAGAAAACAATAAAACGCTGGTGAAAGAAATAAAAGAGGATACTAATAGATGGAGAAATACCATGTTCATGGATAGGAAGAAAAAGAATAGTGAAAATGAGTATACTACTCAAAGCAATCTNACAATCTCTTTAATAAGTGGTGCTGGGAAAACTGGTCAACCACTTGTAAAAAAATGAAACTAGATCACTTTCTAACACCACACACAAAAATAAACTCAAAATGGATTAAAGACCTAAATGTAAGACCAGAAACTATAAAACTCCTAGAGGAGAACATAGGCAAAACACTCTCTGACATAAATCACAGTAGGATCCTCTATGATCCACCCCCCAGAATACTGGAAATGAAAGTTTACTTTAAAAGCTCAGATGTGGGACAAAATTTTGTTGAATAATTTTGATATGTTACAGATGTGAAGTATTTCTTTAGGTTTTTAAAATTCGAATAAGGAAAAAGAACCTGAATTTAAAAGTTTCTCCTTAGCATTCCAGCAGATAAATTAAGGGCAAATTTTACTTAAATGGTAAACAAAATTTTTTTGAAAATGGTAGAATGAAGAAAAGGTGGTTGTGATTAAAACTAAATTACCATTGAGAAAATGTTGAGAAAGAAAGGAAGTCAAAGACAATATAGGACTTTGGCAGTGAAAGCAAATGTAGAATTTGAAATGCAGATTAAAACAAATTTCTTCTATTGCAGAAGAAATGTTAAGATTTACACAGAAATATATTTGACATTAGAATCCCCTAATTCTAATATGGACTCCTCTGATAGCTCAGTTGGTAAAGAATCTGCCTGCAGTGTTGGAGACCTCAGTTTAATTCCTGGTCAGGACGATCCACTGGAGAAGTGATAGGCTATCCACTCCAGTATTCTTGGGATTCCCTTGTGGATCAGCTAGTAAAGAATTCACCTGCAATGCGGGAGACTTGGGTTTGATCTCTGGATTGGGAAGATCCCCTGGAGAAGGGAAAGGCCACCCACTACAGTTTTCTGGCCTGGAGAATTCCATGGACTACTATACAGTCCATGGGGTTACAAAGAGTTGAACATGGCTGAGCGACTTTCACTTTAAGTTTCAATTCTAATATAAGGAAGATAGTAAGGAAAGAACTAAAAAATTGTTTAGGTGCAGTAAAAGTTTAAAGTTGCCTCTTTTAATCTTTCTATGTTCCTTTCATCTATCTTGCAATATAGTTATTATGTTGTGCTTGTTAACAGTATTTATATTCTTCATACCAGCCAAAACATTTGTATGTGGGGTGAGGGATGGGCACCCACAGTAAGTCCTCAGTAAGTGACTAAACTAAATTGAATTGAAAATTGCTTCGCTAAGGTTCTTGAGACAGAAATTTTTGTAATAGCATGACAAATAAAAATAAGTAACTTTTAATGAAAAATGTATTATATACTATTTAATTCATTCAAAAATGTTTAATGATAACATCTTTAGGTACCTTGGATTTATCAGTGAACAAAGTAAATGAATATTCCTGACTTCTAGAAACATGCAAAATGACCCAGGCCTCTTGCCAAACCAGAAAACAAGGCAGCCATCAAAGGTAAATGGAATAATAACAGAGGACACAGAGTCAACTTGCAGGGCTCCCCAATGGCCTAAAATGGGATAATTTGTGTATTAATAAGTAATGACTGTGATTGATTGAAAAAATATTAAATATGTAACAAAATTTATTAGTCCATAAATAGCATTGTAGATAGATCCTTAAATAGATAGTGTTCACAACAACAATGCGATATGATGGATTCTGCTTATTTTCACTTACAGATGAGAAGGATGAGGCTTTAAAAAGGTAGGCAGTTGGCCCAAGAGTGACCATCAATAAATGGTATAGTTGGAAATTCTAATTCTGGAGGGCTTCATTGAGAGAACTGTGACAGTTCTGTTGTATATCCTTGTGCTGAATCAGTCATCCAGCTTGACATCCTGATGGTGGGGGCAGGGAGAAGGCATGGATTCCTTCATCTTTGCGGTGTCTATTACTGAAGGGCTCATACTGAACAACTCCACTGAAGAGTTGTAAGCCTTGGGAGGTCAAGTTAGAAAGTTTCTATAAACAAAAAGTATTAACCCCTCCACAGCCATTCTTACCTATCTAGCTTTAAGAACAGATCAGCACCTCCTTATGCACATCTGTGTGTGTGTGTGTATGTTTCCTACTTCCACAATTTCATTCCTGAAACTTGTCTCTCAAGATAAATGATGAAGGATATAGCTCAGATTGAATCTTAAAGTAGCCATCTTCTGAATACCTGCGACTCACAAGTATCTGTGTAAAGACTGACTTGAGACAATTCTATTTGGTTTGAAATATGTTTTAACCAAAGTAGAAACGATTATCACTACTTAAAGAAAAACAAGAAAGAACGAATACAGAATTTGATGAAAAAATTATCAGCAAGGGGAGACTTTGACAATAAAGTGTGCTTTGTAATTTCTCATTTCTGACTCTCTTTAAGGTTTATTGTATAACATGATGTTATTTATTGCTGCACACAAAAATTTACTCTAGGACATATGTGTGTGTGTGTAGCTTAAGTATATTAATTCAACATATCAGATTACCAACAAATGGAATACATGGAGCCCCATCCACAGTCAAAATGGAGATCAAGTGAAGAGACATAGCACATAATATTATTTTTTATTTACAGGCATTTTTGAAAACAAGTTGTCTTTGATACAAGTGTTTGATAAAAAGAAAAGTATCATTAGAAATATAACTGTAAAATCAGGTAGAACAGATCTCATCAGCCGTCTCCTGTGACCTTATCAAGGAATGAGCCCTAAGAAGTTAGGTGACTTGATGTATGTCACTCACTTAGGAAGTAGCACAGTCAGGGTGCACTAATGGTAGAATTATGTCTTAACCTACTGCACTTCCTAAATTCTACATCTCCACCAGTGGTACCACTATCCACTCTGGTCAAGCTGGAACACAGTATCACTATTGAGTGTTCCCTGTACCTCTCGGCTCACATGCAGTCACTCTCAAGTCTGTCTGTCACATCTCCTGTCAAATTGTTGACTGTAGCTGTTTGGTTCATCCCTTTCATGATGCTTCTTTGGTATCTGTGGTTTATTGGTTCCAGGACCTGTCACAGGTACCAAATCCATGAATGCTCAAGTCCAGTTGTCACACCTCAATATCTGCAGAGTCTGCATCAGCACATTCAACCAACAATAGATTTTAAACACAGTATTGATACATCATCCATGGTTGGTTGAATTTGAGGATACCAGACCTGCAAATACAGGGGATCTATAGTGTAGTGCTACCTTGTTAAAACTTCAGTATTTCTCTCCTAATTTACTATGATAGAATACTAATTGGTCTCCTTGCCTTTAATCTGGCTTCTTCATTTTCGAAGAAAATGATTCTGAAGTGCAGACTTGATTCTGAAATCGCTGCATTATTCTTGATCATAGGTTCCCATTACATAACAGAAATGATCCAGGAGACCAGACCTTTCAAAGCAGTGAATTCTTTTTTGGTTTTGGACATTGGTAGAAGAGAAATAAAAAATCCCAACTGCGTATAATTCTAGGAAATGTATAAACCCAAAAAATAATCAAACAAAAAACCACAAATAAAATGCCCTTCTTTTCCTCCCTTCCAGGTCCCACCATGAATCCCCACACTTTTGTGTGTTAAGTAGGTCAGCTTTGCTTGTGTCAACATGCAGAATTCAGGGTGTTTGTTAATAGGAAGAGGGGAGCTGAGTATCTCTTCTGTAAGTGTCTTGTCTGGGATCCATGACGACTGCTTACACTCATGTACACAGTTTCCCCTTACAGCATGATTGTGATGGCACACTCCACATAACATGGTGTACACATCCCCACCTACTCTAGACTCCACCTGCCTTGCCTCCTTTCACCTCCCTCCCTCTTCACTCTCCTATACCATTTGCCCTGGCCGTAGTGAACATATTTTAGTTACTGAAAACTATGCTCTCCAATAATATAGCTGCCAGCCACCTGTTACTATTCAAGTTAATTAAAACCAAATGAAGTGAAAATTTCAGTGCCTGAATCGCCCTACCCTTATTTCAGATGCCCATTGGTCACCTGTGGCTGGTAGCTACCATACTGGACAGCACAGATTTTAGAACATTTACATCATTAGAAAAGTTTAGTTGGATACCAGTGCTACAAAAGTAAGTACCCTTCCTTGCCTTTGATCTTTCTCACCAACCTGCAGGTTACTGGCTGAGCTTTCATTTTCCAAGCCCCACTTAATTACTTGACTCCTCCTCCTCCTCCCCCCCACCAAATTCCACAGGAGCAATTTTGAGGTGGGCCCTGGTGGATGCTTTTCAGTTGGCACACTTGCACCACAGCTGAGGAACCTCAAGCTTAGTAAACCTCAATCTTTCATAATATGGATTCAAGCAAACCTGTCCAATCCTTGCTCTAAAGGGAGATACTATATTTATTTTACTGGATATTTAATTCTGCCATCTGCTTCAGAGACCATATATCTATCTCCCATAGCTCTTTGCTATCCAAAACATACTTCAAAAGATAGCCCAGACAGTTTCTGTATGTCTGCTCATAAGACATACACAAACATGAGAGACAGATGGAAAATTTTGTCCCAAGAATGGTTATGAAAAAAGCCACAAATAAACATTAAAATGCAATTTTAAGTATAAATTTAGAGGCATAGTTATTTGCATGGTGCATTGTACATGATACAAGATACATTTATCTTCGCTGTAAAAAAATTGTAAAAAAATGATAGCTGTCTATGTCTGATGTCAGACTTTTATCTCATTTAAGCACCTGGTTTGACATCAGACATAGACAGCTATCATTTTTTTACATTTTAATGTATATGATTAGTTAGCTTTAATTGGGCTCTTTCATCCTGATACCAAGAACAGATAGGTGTTCTTTTGGGGCCCTTCAAAGCAGTAGACAAAGTTCAGCCAGACTTCTTTCTGACAGTTCTATTCTGTCCCCTCTACCTGCTTCTGTTCTCCTCTACTTGGCTTTTCATTACATGGTATACAGCTAGTTTAAAGGTCCTGTAGCCTGCAGGGAACAGAAAGGGGGCTACAAACAGACGGAACATGGTGTTTTGATTTGTTTTGTTTTGTTTTGTTTTTGCCACACTGTTCTGTGAGGTTTTATTGCCACACAGGGGATCTTAGTTTCTTGGCCAGGAATTGAACCTGCATCCCCCTCCATTAGAAGTGTGGAGTCTTAACTACTAGACCACCAGGGAAGTCCTGGACCTTGATGTCTTTTAATTCCCTCTGTGTATGATATTGAGAAAAATTATGACCATATTGGAAATTATATGCAGAACCCAAAACAGCATGTTCTAAAAAGTAGCAGTTTCCCTGAATTATATCCCTTATGTTGTCTTGCTGTTCTTTCTCCCAACTGTTTAACACTGTATTAAATGAATTGTAATTATACTTTCCTCTTATTTCACTTTCCTATCCACTGACCTGACCACTAAGCTCAAACCACACATTTTAGACTTTTTGGTATACAATAACTCACATTAAAATTAAATTTCTTTAAATAAATGGAACATAAGTAAATAAAATGTTAATTACTATAACTTTAAAAGTTAAAAATACATGTTACATGACAATGGAAGTCATTAAAAAGAAACTGCTATCAAATTAGGATTGGATGAGGCCAATGTAAATTTTTAGAAAACAAAGGGATGGGAAACACTTTAAAAGTTGTTATATATAATACAGCTTACAACTGACTCTAAGTTGTCTTCTAGTTTTAAAGAAACCTGTAACTGGAAACCGTAGGGCTTTTGTTTCTTAAGTGGTTTATTCATAAAGAAGGCATCAAATTGCAATTTGCAGGCTTCTATATAAAGATGAGGTTCTGATCATGTATAGAAAGATTGGTGAAAGCTGTCTGTCAGTCTGTTCCCCTATCTGTCTCCTCTTCTGAATTCTCCATTTCAACCAGCATATTCAACTAAGTGACAAATCATGGCGATAGAAGTTACAGGGGCTCCTCCTCCTCTGATGGCTATGATGACATGGGTACACTTCTGCTTCTCCAGAGGCTTTTGCATTTGAATTCTGATCCAGGTTGTGCTAATGTAAAATATAATCTTTTGAAGGCAATTTCTTTCTACCTGTATTATTCAGGAAAGAGACTTCTTACACGAAACTAGTCAAATTATGTATGTAGCTTTGTGTTTGATTTTGTTTGTTTGTTTTGTTTTGTTCTTTGCTTTTTTCACTTAAAATTGAACTATAAGCATTCACTCATATCATTTAGTCTTGGAAAATGTGACTTTTGGATTGCATGGCTTTGTGTCCAATACAGTGGATACTGTATATTTAAATTTACTTAATTATATTTAAATTTGCTTAAGTACTCAAATTTTGGCCATTTAGCTTGCTACAAATTTTAAATACAGTTTAAAATTGTCAGATATCTTCTGTGATTACTCTTGTGCTTATGGTCCAATTATTCCTTTGGCTAAATTACAGAGTTTGAATTGCCCATCAAATGGTATGAAAAATTCTCAGGTTCTTGATAAATATAGCGAAAGTTCTCTAAAGAGCTTGTTTTAATTTAAATTTCTTCTAGGCAACTTATTGCATCCTATTAAACAATTAATAGTAACATTTTATAATCTTTGTCAAATTGTTAGGCCAAAATGGTGTTATTCTACTTTATGATACAGTTGGATATAAGAGGAACCTTCCCCAACATGTTTACTGATCATTTGTCATTATTCTTCTGTGAATTGCATGAATTCTACATTCTTCAAAATATATGATTATAGTTTATCATGTTTACTGCAAATATTTTTCATACTTTATGCTTTTTAATTTTATCATGTTTCAAAATGCACAACACTCCAACAAAGCTAGAAATACAGAAATTTCAATGTTACTATTTAAGCACCAGACTTTTTTAAAAAATCAGGAAAGATTTAAATTATTAAAGGGCTTGCTTGTAATTCAGCTCAGTTCAGTTCAGTCTCTTAGTCATGTCCGACTATTTTCTTGTAATTAACTAAAAGTAAATCAAGCAATCCTTAAATTACTTGATTAAACTTTATGAGTTTTAAGGACCATCATAAATGTTGAAGAATATGATGACTGATTATGACTTTGCTGTAGGAAGATGCTACTTTTGTAGTGTGGAATATGATTACTCTCTTGAAAAAGAAAATCACACTAGTAAGTTTATTTTTCTTTGTCATTTAGCCATCCAAGAAAACTTCAAACATCCGTGGTGCAGTTATATTATTGACATTGGGTTGTTATGTTTTTTAGTTGTCTGTGTGATTTTATGAAAGATAAGGTCTCTTTAAGGCTGGGCATACTGTAGACAATTTTCCAAAAAAAAGTAAAACAAAACAAACGAGCAAAAACGTCCTGTTAAATTTCATAAAAGAAGCATGATACACATATTCCAATTAGATGTACACACTGCTGTATTTAAAATGGATAACAAGCAAGGACCTAAAGTATAGCTCAGGGAACTCTGCTCAGTATTATATAACAACCTAAATGGCAAACAAATTTGAAAAAAGGTTAAAGACATGCATATGTATAACAAAATCACTTTGCTGTATACCTGAAACTATCAAGCATTGTTAATCAGCCATATTCCAATATAAAATACAAAGTATTAAAAAAAGTAAATATCAGCAGAAATGTAATCACTTTCATCACAAGGAAAAGAAGTGAGACATAAATAGAAATATGGCCTGTGTTGCACAGGGTAAATCATACATATTACATTACACAATCAAGGTTTGGGATGTTTCAGAAGCACCAGCCATGCAAATTTACCTAGTTAAAAAAAAAGAGGAATCTGGAAAAGGAACTTTGAAAAATCACTGCGAGTTATTGAAATTTTAATATAGTAGAAAGATTTTGGGGGAAATTTTTTTTTTTTTTTTTTTTTTACTGTACTCACATGGAGGTACGGAAACTTTTCTAACAATCTGTTGAAGGTTTGCTTTTCTTCTTATGGGGTCTGGGCCCATCCTTTGCCACACTGCTCTTGTGTAGATGTTTTATATGCAAATGCATGAGCTTTCACTTAAGGCAGGTTTACTGTCATCTCTTATCTCATGTCCTTGTGTCTTGCTCAGCCTTTACTCCTTTTCCTGTAGTTTGGAATGAAACAGCTGCCACAAACTTGTCTGAAACGGTTCCAGAGCTTCTGAAGCCAGTACAGAACATACGAGTGAACAAAGAGGGGCAGCTACTTGTTTTCAACGTGAGTTCACTCATTTGAATTTGAAATAGCAAAGTCAGATTCAGGAAAGGAGGAAAGAAAAAAGCTATCTCACAAGTAAAGAACTGACATTCAGAAAATTGATCACTGGGTGAACTGGATTTGTAACACTTTTAAAAAATTGAGGTAGAATTGACATAAGGTGAAATTCCCAGATCTTAAATAGACAGATCAATAAGTTTTGATAAATATTAACACACAGCAGAATCCTTAACATAAAATTGGATAAAAAGAATTTATGGTTGAGTGGGGATGATGAGAACTTGCTACTAGCATTGTTCCTAGAAGTATAGAAAAAGTGATGGTCTGTGCTAAATGAAGTTGAAATGCCAAAATTGCCATGCAATTGTGGAGAAAGAGACTAAAGGCTCAGAAGAGTAAGAATAGTGGAATGGATATACTATGTGTGGCCAAAAAACCTTCCAGATGATTATGTTCCATAGCTAAGCTCAGAAGACATGCCATTCACTAAGGCCATGAGGAATGTCCTGGTGAGTGCATTAGCTTCCCTAAAAATGTTCACTGGTAACTCCCCTATAGCCAGGACTTCATGTAGATTAAGACATTGATAACTAAGCTCCCTCAGGACCATGGTGATGAGAGGGATTCTGAAACAATGAAAGGTAGATGGTGGTGCTTAACCATTAGAAGTTAGAGTATCAATTATTGTAGTCACTGCAGTGACAGCCTAGAGAGCTTGACACAAAGAGTTGGGAAAATGTTACTTGAATACAGCATCTCAAAGGGAAAAACATGTGGGCATCCAGTAAGAGTGCTGGTAAAACATATATAAAGAAAATGAGAATGGACAAGCAGGAGGCTGAGACAGTCACCTAACACAAATTCTCTATTTTCAGACCAGGGAGCCACTGAAGTCATCAAGCCTCTAGGGGGAAGTATGGTGAAACACAATTTAAATACTTACTATACTTACTCTTCTAGTCCTTCAATATTACCTATGGTCATTTACTCACACAGTGACACATAAGATAAAGGGGCATACGCAGGCACTTGAGAACTCTTGGATATTATAGGGTCTCAGTTGACCTTGATACTCTGTCACCATGGCCCCCTGTTAGAGACATGTGAGGCCAGGTCAAAAATGAAATGCTGACCAAGGTCCAGCTTATGTTGGTACCAAACTCACCTCACGGTCATTCCCTGGATATATAATTGGAATTGACATACATGGCAATTGACATCGTCATATTACTGGGTCTATGATATGTGAGTTAATAACCAAATGAAATGCCCCCTCCCAAGCCATGATAGTAATGTAAATCAAAAACAATAGAAAATCATAGGAGATGGAGTATGGATGGAGGAGGTTAGAAGTTCTATTTAGGAATAAAAAAATGAAGTGGTGGTGATACTCGTATTAGTTAATCAGTTTGTCTGCATGCTAAGTTGCTTCAGTCATGTCTGACTCTTTTTGACCCTATGGACTGTAGCCCTCCAGGCTCCTCTGTCCAAGCAAGAATACTGGAGTAGGTTGCCATGCTCTGTTCCAGGGGATCTTCCTGACCCAGGGATCGAACCCGTGTCTCTTATGTCTCCTGCATTGGCAGGTGGGTTTTAGCCACTGCAGAAACTAGATGGATACTGTGCATCACTCAAAGTTCAAGTAAATTGTGGCTTCCATATGTATGACACACTACTTTCCACTTAGTGCTGCAGTAAATTCATTCTGAATGTCTAAGAAATGAGAAGTCTTATCTAATAAAAAAAATCTTACAAATAAAGGGATGGTCCTGATTGTGTTAATGACTTGTTTTGATGGTTGACAAATTCCTTTTGTATGCCCAGAAAGATGCCATTCACCTTACTTTCTTACTTTCTTTCTTTACTTTCTAAAACACCTTTCTTACTTTCTAAAACATCTTGCACTAGTTTCTTGGCAGGTATTTAGAACACGTGCACATAAACCATATGTGAACAATGGAATAGTGTGCTTTGTATTAATTTTATAGGCAGCAATTAGTTGAGGTTATATTTGTTCTCACAAAACTGTTGAACTACTGCTCAGGGTTGGCTCAGTTTTGATGGAACTGATTATTTCCTGGCAATATTTTCAGTTTTTCTACCCCATGCTGATAGCACCTGAGTCAGAAATATGCTCAGCCTTGCTTTCGTTCTTGACACTTAATAGTTGTGGCCATGTTAATTACCATGTGGTCGAATTGCACAATGGGGACACTCTAGTACTGAGAGTGATTACAGCCTTGCCTTCTTCAGGAAGACTTTATTGGAAACTGTGTGCAATTCGTAATTAAAGTTCTAGTCATCCTTGATAAATGTATCTTTTTCTAAGTATAAAAGTCTATTGCACTTTCACCTTGGTTAAATATTTTGCAAGTTAGGTGTATCTGGGGATAGGATCCTAAGAGTCTCATGTTCTGTGGTTTGTGACAGGAATTAAAAATAACAACATTGAAACTGTTCCTTATTCTTATAAAACGTTTACATACATGAAATAAAATGCATTCAATATAAAAATAGTTTGCATCTTTGTATTTAAAATATATTTTGTTCAAGAGTACACAAAACAAAGGGCTTCACCAGTGACTCAGATGGTAAAGAGTATCCCTGCAATGCAGGAGACCCAGGTTCAATCCCTGGGTCAGGGAGATCCCCTGGAGAAGGAATTGGCAACCCACTCCAGTATTCTTGCTTGGAGAATTCCATGGATGGAGGAGCCTGGCAGGCTACATGGTGTCATGAAGAGTCTGACACAACAAAATTATGCAGTTAAGTGGATTATTATAAAATGCAAAATGAACAACCAGGAAATCCTGTCCACCACCAGTGACTAAACCCTGGATCACCATCCCTGTCCCCAAAGTAAACCCTCTTTGACTTTCATGACATAGACTGTCTTGTCTTTTTTTTTTTTTTTTTTTTTTTTTATTGAAGCACAAATCTCTAAACATTATTTTATAGTTTTATCTGTTGTGGAACTTCATATAAATCAAACCATACAATAAATTTTTAAATTTTTATGACTTTTCTTGGTCAGTCTTCTATTTGTGAGACTCACCTCTGCTTGTTGATATATTTAGATTTAGTTGGTTCATTTTTATTGATGTATTCTATTGCTTGAGTACTCCATAATTGCTATCCACTTTATGTTGATAGATATTTGGGCTTTTTCCAGTGTGAGGTTTTTATAAACAGTATGTATATTTGTAGATTTCTTTTTCTGCATATGTGCACACATTTTTTTAGTATATACTTTGCAGTGGAATTCTTATTATAGTGTGTACATATNCAGGTCAGGTGGTCTGGTATTCCCATCTCTTTCAGAATTTTCCACAGTTGATTGTGATCCACACAGTCAAAGGCTTTGGCATAGTCAATAAAGCAGAAATAGATGTTTTTCTGGAACTCTCTTGCTTTTTCCATGATCCAGCAGAAGTTGGCAATTTGATCTCTGGTTCCTCTGCCTTTTCTAAAACCAGCTTGAACATCAAGAAGTTCATGGTTCACGTTTTGCTGAAGCCTGGCTTGGATTAGTATGGACTAATTGTTAAGGTGATAAATTTTAGAAGTTGACTGAGTTCCAATTCCAGCTCTGCCACTTTGTGGGCATGTCTTTGGTAGGTTATTTAAACATTTCCAGTTTTGTTATCTGTTAAAAATGCTATAATGATAGAATCTAGTTCATGAGGATTTTGTGAGGTTTATTTAGGTGCTGACCTGGGAGATCTTCCTGAGGAAACTAGTTAGTAATAGTTAGGAGACCAGGAATGGAAACTAAGAATTTGTCTATATATATTTAAATAAAATATTTTAGAGTAGTTTTCAATTTATAAAAAAATTGCAGAAGTAATACATAAAGTTCCCATATACCACACATCTGGTTTTCTCTGTTACTTGTATCTTAATGTTAATATGTATTTCTGTGCCAGGATTCCATCTAAGATATACATAACATTTTGTTGTTATGTCTCTTTAGGCTTCACTAGACTGTGGCAGCTTCTCAGATTCTTTTTGCTTTTGATGACCTTGACAGTTTTAAAAGTACTGGTCAGGTATTTTGTAGGATGTCCCTCAATTTGAGTTAGGCTGATGTTTTCCCCATGCTTAGACTAGAGTTATGCATTTTGGGGAGGAAAACCACAGAGGTAAAATATCACTCTCATCACATCATATCTAGGGTGAAAATGTTGGTTGTTAAGTCATGTCTGACTCTTTGCGACCCCATGGACTGTGGCCTGCCAGGCTCCTCTTTCCATGGAATTCTTCAGACAAGAATATTTGCTATAGTTAGTGTTAACTTTGTCTAGATACTGTTTGTCAGGTTTCTTCACTGCTAAGTTACTTTTCTTCCACTTTTCATACTGTGTTTGTTGAAAGGAAGTCACAATTGCTGTCTATACTCCGGGAATGAGGAGTTATACACTACCCTTTTAAAGATACGGTATCTACATAAATTATTTGAAATTCTTCCACATGGAAGATTTGTCTTTTCTTCCCCATTTATTTATTCAATCATTTCCTTATATCTATATGAATTCAGAAGTATTTATTTTATATTTTGGGCTATAATCCAATACTATTTTATGTATTTTGTTCAAATTGTTCTAGCTTTGGCCATTGGGAGCTCCTTTAATCCACTCTTGTGTCTCTTTGATTGATATACCACCGTCAGTGAAGTTTTCCTTTTTTTTTTTTTTTTTGAAATTTTTAATGTGAAAATATTAAAATGCCTCTAGTGGAGAATAAGAACAACAATAAAACCATAAGCCCTGAAGGAATTCTAAAGAGGTGAGGCTTTATTTTCTGCAGAAAGGTAAAGTGAGGGGACATTTAATTGCCTTATAATGGATGATGTACTATATCTTAATTGTTAGAATTAGTACCACTAATCACAATTCAAAGGGAAATGGACAAGAACTTAGGAATTTTTTTGGAATATGTAGTTGTGAGAGTTTAGAATTTGCCTAGGCAATCTTCCTCTGTTACACTAAAAAAAAAAAAAAAGGTTTTAAGGTAACTGTAGGAGGAACTAATTTTTAGCGCATACTTACACAATGTTTCTGGCACTTCGATTGTGTTATATCATTTGCACAATAGCCATCGTCCTAGATTTTCTCTACTCAAAGGCTGGGGAATAAACTCAACAGTCTGTTGTCCTCATACTACACTGAGATTCTATGAATCATCAAAAGCCAACTGAAGAATTTCAGGAAGCAAGAAACATTAGTTATTGTTATAGAAAGAAGTCAGTTCAGGTCAGTTCAGTCACTCAGTCATGTCTGACTCTTTGCAACCCCATGAATCGCAGCATGCCAGGCCTCCCTGTACATCACCAACTCCTGGAGTTCACTCAGATTCATGTCCATCAGGTCAGTGATGCCATCCAACCATCTCATCCTCTGTCATCCCCTTCTCCTCCTGCCCCCAATCCCTCCCAGCATCAGAGTCTTTTTCAATGAGTCAACTCTTTGCATGAGGTGGCCAAAGTACTGGAGTTTCAGCTTTAGCATCATTCCTCCCAAAGAAATCCCAGGGCTGATGTTCTTCAGAATGGACTGGTTGGATCTCCTTGCAGTCCAAGGGACTCTCAAGAGTCTTCTCCAACACCACAGTTCGAAAGCATTAATTCTTCGGTGTCAAGTCAGATCCAAATTCTATAGCAATGACTTTTTTGCTACTTTGCTACTCCTGTTTGTAAATTTCTAATAATAAGCCGTGAATTTCAAAGAATATGGTATAGAACACAGCTTGTTCCAAGTGTATCGGTTGTCAAGTGTTCTTTTCTGTCTAGTTACCAAGAGCACACCTCTAACTTCTGTAGTCTAACTCACTGCTGCTGATAAACATGATTCACGAGTGAAAAGAGTGGTTCTGTGGACCTTTGACTTACGTGATGCATGATGCTCGGCGACTCCAACTGGGGTCAATCTGTTCTTTCTGCTATGCTTCTGACCTTAGATTATCACCTGTATTTGGTTTAAGTAATGAGATTCTCAGGTAGAATCATACCAGTTATTTTCGCCTAGAATTTAAGATATCTCAGGGACTAGTTATATTATTACCAGTCAAGGCAGGGAACCTTGGTTTCCAAGTCTCTTTTCTGTCCTGACAATAATGCCAGTCTCTTGCTTCTGACTTGGATCTCAGAATAACAGAGGTTCTGGAGCTCCTGAAATATTTTCAACCCCATGCCACACACCCCCCCGCCCCCCGGCCAAACATGCATGTTTTCCCTAGGAAAGGTTTTTTGACCCACATTTAGAAACGTGAGTACTCACCTGCATTTTAATGAGTGTTTTTAACACAATTTCTGTAATGTTGGTATATTCATTTCCTATGACAGCCTTCATAAATTACCACTTGATTTGGTGACTTAAAACAGCAGACGTTTACCCTCTCAGTCTGGAGTCTGAAAGCCTGAAATCACGGTGCTGGTGGCGCGGTGCTTTCTGTGAGCGCTCCCAGGGAAGAATTCTCTCTTGCCTCTGTCTAGTGTCTGGCGGCTCCTGGAATCTCTGGCTCTCTCTGGTTTCTAGCTGTGCTGCTCCAGTCTTTGCCTCTGTCTTCATGTGGCCTTCTTCTCTGTGTGTCTCTTTGTGTCTCTGTGTTTTCTCTTCTTGTAAGGTTACCAATCATGGAATTTAGGGACTTCCTCAATCCAGTGTGACCTCATGTTATACCTTAACTGTGAAGACCTTATTTCCAAATAAGCAGACATGCCAAAGTTCTGGGAAGACATGAATTTTTGAGTATGCTATTCAACCTTTTGAGCTTGATTACTTCTTTTCTTAGTGGAAAGCAAATTAGGAGAACAATCAGGAGTTGGTTAAAGAAACCTATGAGAGTGTACATGGGAAACAATGAGAAATGCTGCTGACAACCTAACGGTGAGAGAAAGGTTGAAAAAGTAAAGTACACTGAGGATATTGTGTGCACATTACGTCCAAGTCCCACAGTGTATGTACATAAAGAATATGTTTATGTGGAGCATTGTCCCATTACTAGTTCTTAGAGAACACTTTATAAATATTAACTTAACTTTCCTTAATGAAACACTTTACTTTTCTATAAAGCAAAATTTTCCTAACAAAGTTTTGATTTTCTGTTAATCTCATTTACTCATCTAAAATACAGCACCTTAGGAAAAAAATATGATGCATATGTTATTTCCAACATCAACTAGCATGATTTGTCAATAACATCAAATATTTATGAAACATATCCTAATTAATTAGAGGATTCTATATTGTGAAAGTTAAGAGGGCAAGCTCTGGTAACAAACTGTCTGGATTTAAAGTGCAGCTTTACACTAGCTGTTCTTTAGTTTCTTCATCTGTAAAATGGCAAATATAATAGTACTTATTTAATAAAGTTGTTCTCAGGCTTAAAATATATAGAGATATACTAGTGCCTATATATGTATGTGTGTGTATGTATAAATACATATATATGTGTGTGTGTGTATGTATTTTATAATAAATACATATTATACAAGTAATTATATGCTTGCTACTCAAAGTTCTAAGTGTTTCATTGAATTGTGTCATAATATTCACAACTAACCCTTGAGTTAGTATCATTTTTATATCTCTGTTCTGCAAATGAGAGAAAATGGTATCATCTCTCATTTACCTCCAAATGGATTACCTCCAAAGAGGTAAGTAATTCGCCGAAACTCTTACAGTAGAATAAGTAAAATACTAATCTAGGCAGTCTAGTTTGAAAGCCCAGGCCATTAATTATTACAGAATATTGCCTTACTATTTAATAGGTAATAAAGAAAAATTCTAGGTAATTAAACAGCATTTGTGATTTGGTAAGTCTTTGCTCTTATTCCTAATAGTTTGACTTGTTCATAAAACTCTCAAATTTGTGTTGTTCCTTAATATAGGTTGGGCTTCCCTTGTGGCTCAGTTGGTAAAGTATCTACCTGCAATGTGGGAGACCTGCATTTGATCCCTGGATTGGGAAAATCCCCTGGAGAAGGCAAAGGCTACCCATTCCAGTATTCTAGCCTGGAGAATTCCATGAACAGAGGATCCTGGCAGGCTATATTCCATGGGGCGGCAAAGAGTCAGACACAACTGAGTGACTTTCACTATCACTTTGATATGGGTCACTGTATTAGTTATCTTGTTGTTTAGTCTAAGTCGTGTCTGACTCTTTACTGCTGAGCCACCAAGGAAGCCTCATTCTATTGCTGCCTAACAAATTACCCCAAATCCCAGTGGCTTAAAAGAACAATAATTGTTGACTATTGCTCATCATTTATGTGGATCAGGAATTTGGAACAATTTGGTTCAGCAGGTTCTGGTTCAGGCCCTCTTATTAGATAGCAGTCAGACGTGAACTGGGGTGAAGATCGTCTGAAACCTGGACTAGACATGAAGGGTCTGTTCCCATGGTGGTTCAGTCTGGTGGCTGGCAAGTCAGTGGTCACTGTTGAAGGGAGAAGGCTCAGTCCCTCTTCATGTTGGGCTCTGCACAGGGCTACTCAAGTGTCCTCAGCATGGAGCTGGATTCAGTTCAGTTCATTCGCTCAGTCGCGNCGGTGGAAAGGAGAAAGCGGCTGTTTCCGTGCCTTCTGCGCCGGCAGAGCGATACAGCCTGCACATCCTCAACTGTCTCCAAGATGAACACGCAGTTCAGTTCAGTTCATTCGCTCAGTCGCGTCAGACTCTTTGCGACCCCATGAATTGCAGCACGCCAGGCCTCCCTGTTCATCACCATCTCTCGGAGTTCACTCAGACTCATGTCCATCGAGTCTGTGATGCCATCCAGCCATCTCATCCTTGGTCATCCCCTTCTCCTCCTGTCCCCAATCCCTCCCAGCATCAGAGTCTTTTCCAATGAGTCAACTGTTCGCATGTCGTGGCCAAAGTACTGGAGTTTCAGCTTTAGCATCATTCCTTCCAAAGAAATCCCAGGGTTGATTTCCTTTAGAATGGACTGGTTGGATCTCCTTGCAGTCCAAGGGACTCTCAAGAGTCTTCTCCAACACTACAGTTCAAAAGCATCATTCTTCGGCGCTCAGCCTTCTTCACAGGAGCTGGATTATTCCAGAGTAAATAATCAAAGAGGCCAGTGAAAAGGTTCCAATGACTTCATGGCCATGGCTTGGAAGTCAAAAGTCTTCTTTAGTTTTGCTGTATTCTTCTGACCTCAGAGATCACCCCAGATCAACATGCAGTAGATTGTACAAAGGCATGAGGTTTAAGGCAGGCCCTTTGGAGGCTGGATACCTCAGTCACTTATGCATAGCATGTTTCCTCCTCCAGCCTCTCTGTTTTGGTAAGTCTCCTCCTTTCCTCTGGGACAATGACTCTTCTGGATTCCATAATAACCTGCCTCCCCTTAGATTTATCAAAGTGGGAAGGTAGCTTACCCAAGGATTACCAGCTATCACTTCCAGCTGTTTTATTCCTGCATGGGAATACATGGTTTCAAAAGATCATCTGTTTGTCATCTAGTGAATCCATGAGAAGATTGTTTAGAAATTTCTGTTGCTTCCCTGATTCCTGCTCCTTTCACAGCCTGGGTGTTCAGTTCTTTGAGAACTTTCTTCTTAGGTAAATCAGGGTTGGTGTTTTTCTTCATCATCAGAAATTTCTAATTGATATAGCTACTTTCAACAAGCACCCACCCCCAAGAAAAAAGTACATAGTGTGTGTTATGCAGATAACCCAATCAGGAAGCTTTTGTTGTTGTAGTTTCTTGGTCTCTGAGACAAGTAGATCTTGTTCCTCTGGGAGACGTGTGGTCTCTAACTTTGGAGACCTGCAGTCCCTGACCTGGGAGACCTGTACTACAGGCAACTTCTCCCTCTCTTGTCAGGTCCTGCCATCACAGACTCAATACTGAAAGACTTCATTCCTTCCAAATCTGGGTTTATTGTTCATAGCAGTCCTATTAATAGAGAATTTGTTACTTTAAATCACATTTTAAACTTGATTTAGTCCTGTAGGTGTAAAAGTCGAAATATGCCTCAATCTTATATACTGTTAATATTTCATTAAGTATCCCCCCTAAAGTCAAAGTGTTTGGTAAATGTATTACTGTTTCATAAGCTGAAAGATTCCTACATACTAATATGTACAAGAATTTTCCTTTGTAAAAAAGAATTTCTTTCATGTAAAATGATTTCAAATGATTTGGTCTCCTTGATTTCATTATTATAAACCATGAACACTAGCTTCTAAAACATACTTTCTTAGCTGGAAGTATATCTTATTAGTTTAGTCTTCAAAGCTAATCGAAATAGACATTGTGTTCTAATATCTTTACAACCTGAAAAAAAAAAAAAAAAACAACAAGCTTAGGGTAGGAAGGGATACAATTATGTGTGGGAAGGTAAAAATAAGGATAATAGTTTCTGGCACATTGTTAACTAAAAGGTGGATGTTCAAGAAACCATCAGCTGAGATGCAAGGATATGAATATTCGCATAAGGTGAATAACGTTACCATAAGGTGAATATCACATAATATTCACATAAACACTTTCTCACTAGATTAATGTGTTGAGGTCTTCCCTGAAATGATTAATTGATATCTAAGCCTGATATCCCATGTTCATGAGTCACATGTGACATGATGAATCAGGCACTAACAAGACAAAGGCTATTGGACCATATTTGATTTGGCTTTGGGATTTTAGTATGTTCTAAGTAGAAATAACACTGAAGCTGTCTCCTGTCATTTGCTCATGTTCTAAGTTTTGCTGTGGGTATTGAAAGTTGCCTGAAACACCCTTGCACACACAGACCCACGTGTGAACATTTGAATACCAGCTTTCTTTTGCATGCAGCTAGGTTCTTGGCTGTTTCATGTGTGTAATGAGTGTGTTCAGACTGTTGTAGATTCAGTATATATGCAGATTTGTGTAAATATCTGTGGCCATACATACATGTGCATACTTGTTGACATGTTTTATTGTCTGTATAAGCCTTACATCTATTTTTATGTCCTTCTTAACTCAGTTTTCTATTTCATTCCATGCTCACTAATTATTACTTCCTCATGCCTCTAGTATTTTATTTCTTTTTCCCACCTCTTCACTCTAATACAAGAGTTTATGGAATGGTTTTCAGTTACATAATCCCTTCTTAGATTAACTATTTGAGAATTGAGTCCCTTTCTTCTCCTTCCTTTCTTCCTGAATCCTTCCTGTTTATTTTACAGAAATCTCTTCACTGTTGTTGGTTGATAATATCCAAGACACATTTCCCCTATTTGGGAGAGGAGGGGAGCAAAGAGAAATAACTGATAGTTCATGGAAGGCAAATGTACATCAAAGGGATATATGTTTTTTTAGTTGCTAAGTCATATCTGACTTTTTGTGACCCAATGGGATGTAGCACATAACACTTCTCTCTCCTCCACTATCTCCCAGAGTTTGCTCAAATTCATGTCCATTGAGTTCATGAAGCTATCTAAACATCTCATCCTCTGCTACCCCTTCTCCAGGTGCCCTCCATTTCTCCTAGCATCAGAGTCTTTTCCAATGGGTTGGCATTCCTCATTAGGTGGCCAATGTATTGGGGCTTTGGTTTCAGCATCAATCATTCCAATGATTATTCAGGGTTGATTTCCTTTAGGATTGACTGGTTTGACCTCCTTGCCATCCAAGGGACTCTCACGTGTCTTTTCCAGCACCACAACTCAAAAGCATCAATTCTTTGGCATTCAGCTTTATTATGTCGAACTCTCACATCCACACATGACTACTGGAAAAACCATAGTTTGACTATATGAACCTTTGTTAGCAAAGTGACGTCTCTGCTTTTTAATATGCTGTCTAGTTTTGCCATAGCTTTCCTTCCAAGTAGCAAGCATCTTTAACTTCATGATTGCAGTCATTATTCACAGTGAATTTGAGGCCAAGAAAAGAAAATCTGTCACTGCTTCCACATTTTCACCTTGTATTTGCCAAGAAATGATGGGACTGGATGCTATCATCTTTATTTTTTTAATGTTAAGTTTGAAACCAACTTTTTCACTCTCATCTTTCACCTCATCAAGAGGCTTTTTAGTTTCTCTTCAGTTTCTTCCATTAGAGCAATGTCATCTACATATTTGAGGTTGTTGATATTTCTCCCAGCAGTCTTGATTGCAGCTTGTGATTCACTCAGCCCTCCATTTCACATCATATACTCTTGTTGAACCTCTTTCCCAATTTTGAACCAGTTTGTTATTCCATGTCTGGTTCTAAATTCTCCAGGCCAGAATAGTGGAATGGGTAGCTGTTCCCTTCTCCAGGGTATCTTCCCAACCGAGGGACTGAACCCAGGTATCCCGCACTGCAGGAGGATTCTTTACCATCTGAGCCACCAGAAAGCCTAAGAGTACTGGAGTGCCTAGCTTATCCCTTTTCCAGGGGATTTTCCTGACCCAGGAATTGAGCTGGGGTCTCCTGCACTGCAGGCAGATTCTTTACCAACTGAGCTACCAGGTAAGCCCAAATTCTGTCAACAGTTATTTGATTTTTGCCAACTTATATTCTATTTCATTTTTAAATTNTACTGGAGTGCCTAGCTTATCCCTTTTCCAGGGGATTTTCCTGACCCAGGAATTGAGCTGGGGTCTCCTGCACTGCAGGCAGATTCTTTACCAACTGAGCTACCAGGTAAGCCCAAATTCTGTCAACAGTTATTTGATTTTTGCCAACTTATATTCTATTTCATTTTTAAATTTTTTATGTTATATGTCTGTGTTTTGTGTGTGTCTTCACTAATGGTTCATTTAAAAATTGAATACAAATCAACCTCATAAAACAGTGACATTATGTAAATGTGATGAGTATTATGCATAAACAATATTAAAAACAAATAAATTTTATTTCAGTCAAAGTACTATAATGGGACCCACTGAAAAGCAGATGTAATCCTATATAATTGAAACTGCCACACAAAAGACAATATTCCTAGTTCTTAACACTCAAAATCATATCATATTATATTTTAGTGTTCAATATATAGTCTATGAGTTTCTTATTCAGCTTTTTGTTCTCTGAAGAGTTTCTAATTGTGTTTCTTATTACAGGCAGCAAAACATCCCCATAAGTTTAATCACACTGGTAAAATCTTTCAAGATCTTAATACAGATTATTACATGGAATCTATCTTCTTAAGGAAACTTTTTGCAGACTCCTCTTCCTGTTTTCATTTGAGCTGATTACACAGAGATTGTGTTGTGTGTGTCTATGTTCAGTTGCTAAATCGGGTCTGACTCTTTGCGACCCCATGGACTGCAGTAAGCCAGGCTTCACTGTCCTTTACTATCTCTCAGAGTTTGCTCACATTCATGTCCATTGAGTTGGTGATGTGATCTAACATTGCAGTGCTTGAGTTCAAATAACCCTTATTTTGCTTAGTAATGTCCCCAAAGCAGGAGAGTACTGATGCTGGCAATTCAAGTATGCCAAAAATAAGGTGTAGGGTACTTTCTTTAAGTGAAAAGGTTCTTGACTTAATGAGGAAAGAAAAAGCTCCTATGCTGAGGTTGCTATGATTGATGCTGAAACCAAAGTAGAATGAATCTTCTACTTGTTAAATTGTGAAGAAAGAGAAAGAAATTTGTGCTGATTTTGCTGTTGTAACTCAAACCCTCAAACTGCAAAAGTTATAGCCACAGTGCCTGTCAGAGAGAGAGATATTCACGTAACATTTATTAAAGTGGATTTGGTTCTTGAACAGCACTGGGGTTGGGGCACCAAACACCTTGCACTTGAAAATCTGCATATAACTTTACAGTCAGCCCTCCATATCTGTGGTTCTGCATCTGAAGATTCAGCCAACCTTGGAATATTAGTACCATAGTGCATATCACTGAAAAATCTCCATGTGTAAGTGGACCTGCACAGTATAAACTGTTGTTGTTCAAGGGACCACTGGATACTGTTATAACTATTGTATTATTAGTTATTGTTTTACATCTCTTACTGTGCCCAATTTATAACTTAAACTTTATCCTAAGTATGTATGCCTAGGGGAAATACAGTATATATAGGTGTGCTAAGTCACTTCAGTCATATTTGACTCTTTGGAACCCCATGGACTGTAGCCCACCAGGCTCCTCTATCCATGGGATTCTCCAGGCTAGAATGCTGTAGTGGGTTGCCATTTCCTTCTCCAAGAATATATAGGGCTTGGTATAACAAGCCTTGTTACTTGGCTCCACGATGTGTTCCAGGCAGTAGAGTGCCCAGCAGTCAATTTTCTGTCTAGGCACAATAGGTTGCTATTGTGGTGGAGATGACAATATACATGTAGCTATGGGTTAGGAGATGAAGCTAGCTGGAATAGTCACAGTGTCCTGATTACCATACCAACCAGCTAAGATTTGAGGTAAGTTATTCATTCAGAATATTTTTGGAAGTTTGTTTTATCCTCCAAATGATTTCTTTTAGAGTGTGTTACTGTGTTTGCTCACATTGGGATGGATTTCTTTTTCCATATAAAGAGGTCCCTGAATCATCTCTATTGATACTGAGTTCTTTGCTTGTGTTTACTGAATGGTGATTAGATTGATCAGCTTACATAGCTAGTATACAGTTTTCTTTTCATTTAATTTAAATAGGTTCAGGAATAAAATGGGGGAGTTGTTGTTGTTGTTCAGTCACTCAGTTGTGTCCGACTCTTTTGCCCTCATGAACTACAGCACACCAGGCCTCCCTGTCCTTTACTATCCCCTGAGTTTGTTTAAATTTATGCCCATTGAGTCAATGACATCATCCAAATATCTCATCCTGTGTTGCCCCCTTCTCCTCCTGCCCTCAATCTTTCCCAGCATCAGGGTCTTTTGCAATGAATAGGCTCTTCACGTCAGATAGCCAAAGTATTGGAACTTCAGCTTCAGCGTCATTCCCTCCAATGAATATCCAGGGTTGATTTCCTTTAGGATTGACTGGTTTGATCTTCTTGCTATCCATGAGTTTCTCAAGAGTCTTCTTCAGTACCACAGTTTGAAAGCATCAGTTCTTTGGCACTCAGCCTTCTTAAGGTCTAACCTCACATCTGTACATGGCTACGGGAAAAACCATAGCTTTGACAATAGGAACCTTTGTCAGAAAGTGATGTCTCTGCTTTTTAATATGCTATCTAGGTTTGTCCTAGCATTTCTTCCAAAGAGCAGCTATCTTTTAATTTCATGGCTGCAGTCACTGTCCTCAGAGATTTTGAAGCCCAATAAAATAAAGTCTGTCACTGTTTCCATGGTTTCACCATCTATATGCCATGAAGTGATTGGGCTGGATGACATGATCTTAGTTTTTTGAATGTTGAGGTTTAAGCCGGCTTTTTCACTCTCCTTTTCACCTTCATCAAGAGGTTCTTTGGTTTCTCTTTACATTCTGCTGTTAGGAAGGTGTCATCTGCATATCTGAGGTTATTGATATTTCTCCCAATAATCTTGATTCCAACTTGTGCTTCATCCAGCCCAAGCTTTTGCATGATGTACTCTGCATATAAGTTAAATAAGCAGGATGACAATCTACGATCTTGATGTACTCCTTCCTCAATTTTGAAATAGTTCATTTTCCATGTTTGGTTCTAACTCTTGCTTCTTGACCTGCACACAAATTTCTCAGGAGGCTGGTGAGGTGGATTGATAGTCCCTTCTCTTTAAGAATTGTCCACAATTTGTTGTGATCCACACAGTCAAAGGCTTTAGCATAGACAGTGAAGCAGAAGTGGAAGTTTTTTTTGCAATTCCCTTGCTTTTTCCATAATCCAGTGGATGTTGGCAATTTTATCTCTGGTTCCTCTGCTTTTTCTAAATCCAGCTTCTATAACTGGAAGTTCTAGGATCATGTACTGTTGAAGACTTGCTTGAAGGATTTTGAGCATTACCTTGCTAGCATGTGAAAAGAGTGCAATTGTGTGGTAGTTTGAACATTCTTTGGTATTGCCTTTCTTTAGACAATACACCAAATGACATAGAATATCTTAAATATATAACCTTAATTAGGAAGGTTTCTCATGATGTACTCTGCATATAGGTTAAATAAGCAGGGTGACAATATACAGCCTTGACGTACTCCATTTCCTATTTGGAACCAGTCTGTTGTTCCATGTCCATTTCTAACTGTTGCTTCCTGACCTGCATACAGATTTCTCAAGAGGCAGGTTAGGTGGTCTGGTATTCCCATCTCTTTCAGAATTTTCCACAGTTTATTGTGATCCACACAGTCAAAGGCTTTGGCATAGTCAATAAAGCAGAAATAGATGTTTTTCTGGAACTCTCTTGCTTTTTCCATGATCCAGCGGATGTTGGCAATTTGATCTCTGGTTCCTCTGCCTTTTCTNTTTCCACAGTTTATTGTGATCCACACAGTCAAAGGCTTTGGCATAGTCAATAAAGCAGAAATAGATGTTTTCCTGGAACTCTCTTGCTTTTTCCCTGATCCAGCAGATGTTGGCAATTTGATCTCTGGTTCCTCTGCCTTTTCTAAAACCAGCTTGAACATCAGAGAGTTCACGGTTCATGTATTGCTGAAGCCTGACTTAGAGAATTTTGAGCATTACTTTACTATCATGTGAGATGAGTGCAATTGTGCGGTAGTTTGAGCATTCTTTGGCATTGCCTTTCTTTGGGATTGGAATGAGAACTGACCTTTTCCAGTCGTGTGACCACTGCTGTGTTTTCCAAATTTGCTGGCATATTGAGTGGAGCACTTTCACAGCATCATCTTTCATATTTGAAATAGCTCAACTGGATTTCCATCACCTCCATTAGCTTTGTTTATAGTGATGCTTTCTAAGGTCCACTTGACTTCACATTCCAGGATGTCTGGCTCTAGGTGAACAAATCTCTAAGCAGGTACTAAACACAGATCCAAGTATGTGGAAATTACATGTCATCACATATGAATAAAATATCAGGAGCCCTGAAAGTTGTTCTTATCAAGGTTAAAGGCAAGAAATAAAGATCCAATCATGAAGATGGTTTTGGTGTTTCAGGATTAAATTTGTAAAACAGACTATTATTCCAGAAGACCAGATATATGAGAAAGCTATGCACCCAGGAAGTCAGCCAAACAAAGCAGACATGCCGCAAAAACAGAGAGATAAAATGACATTGAAGGATTAAATACAAAATGAGATATACATATTCAATTTAAACAGCGGAAAAGTTCAGAGCAATAGCAGAAACTTAGAAATGAATTCTAGGACAGAGGTCAGGAATGAAAATATAATTTAATTTTATATACCTCTGACTATAAATAAAATAAATATATGTGGTTCTCTGCAATAGTTTATTGCAATATTTTATTCATTTAACAGAGAGACTGATAAAGCAGTCTGTTCCCTCAAGGGAGAATATTAGAGGTTAAAGGTGAGGTTTATATAAAAAATATATCATTATACCATTACAATAGTACTTAGCCAAGAATTAGTAGAAAAAAATGATGTATTGAATGATTTAAAGCTCATATAAGAGACAAACTGTCTGGGTTACTTCTTAGCTTTGTCAATAGGGAAAATTATTACAAGTCTCTAATACTTCTATAATTATTTGATAACTATTACTATTACTATTAATAGTTGAGGTTTGGGGAATTCAATAAAATGACATATGCAAAGTTCTAAGCATAAAGCCTAATACTTATCCCCACCAGCCAAAGACTACACAGAATAATATGAAAAGAGTTAAGTATAATAGCTTACTACAGAGCCGAGAAAGCATACTATGGGTAGCTATGAAACATTTCAGTAAAAATGATTTAGAAGAGACTTGTAAGAGAGTTTGGGTTTAGAGGGGGTTTAAAGGAGTGAGGATTTGTTCTACATTCTCTGCTCCCAATGATGAGGTCAATTTCATGGTGAAATGTTTTAATTTCAAGTAGGGTTCAAGAACCAAGCACAGCTGGGTTTCGTATGGGTAGCTCTACGCATAGGTAAAGCATAGCTCAAGAAGCAGCAGTGATACGTGTTAGTCAGGAAAGGGGTATGGCTTTTCTAATTTTATTGTATTCCTCACCTTGTCTTCAGATATGATTACTGAGTAGTTTTGCTTTTGTCTTAATGCATCACAGAGTGGCTTTACCAATTGTTCTGGATTTCTTATGGAAATTATGTTGAATATTGAGGTAGACAGACTTTTAAAATGGTTGTCAACTATATACACCCCCTGGTATTCATGTCCTTGGGTTATTCCCTCCTCTTGATGTGAGCTGGACCTTTAACTTGCTTCAAATGAACATAAATATGGCAAAAGTGATGGCTTGTCACGTCCAAGATCGGATTGTACAGTTATGATGTCTATCTTGCCAGACCCTTTCTCTTGCCAGCACTCTCTTGTTCTTCTGTTGACTTCTTGGCCTGTTCTCTGAGGAAGCAAGTTTCATGTTGGAGAGGCTCACTCAGCGAGGAACTGAAAATTTTTCCTGACAAACAGCTAGTGAGGAATCGAAGCTCTCTGTCCAAAAGCCCATGGGGAATGAATCCTTCCCACAATCATGTGAGTAAGCTTGGAGATGTACCCTTCCCCAGTGGACCTTGAGACGACTACATCTCCGGCCAACATTTTGCCACCTATGAGAGACTCTGAAGCAGAGGAACCAGGTAATCTGACCTGGGTTCTTGACCCACAGCAGATATGAGGTGATAAATGCTGTTGTTTCAAGTCACTAGGTTTTGGGAGTAATTGATTATTATACTGGGAAGAATTAATTCAACAGGCATGGGCAACTCAAACCTGGCACATTCTCAGGAAAGTCCTGTTTTTAGGACTAGCCCTTGGCCAGCCCCTGAGACATGAACCCTCAGCCTTTGGAATACTCCACCAGATATGAGTGTTTCTGCATGCCTGAGGCAGTAAGCCACACAGTACCTATTCAATCATATAGTTTATGCTAACAATGTGATTTAGGATGAGCATCTGATTTTGCTCTTTTAGATCTGGAGTCTAGGAAGCTAAGGTTATTTATTCAGTTGCTACAAGCCTTGACTAATCTTAATCTATATTTTTTCACCATATTTGTGAGTATGACAGTTTTTTGAGTCCTAGGAGAACTTCCAGCAAATCATGGAGCCTGAAGGTGACCTTGGGACCCCCAAAACAGTATCAGAGCAAAGTCTAGCTGGCTTCTATCAGGTTTCCTCATTTAAAAAGATATCCAAGAGTGTATAATAAATGCACAATAAATGTTAACATATTACTTTTTTGCAGATCTTGAAGAATAAATTACCTTAAGATATCCTGAAGCAGAACCTCCCTACCCTAAAACAGTCTCAGCTGACTTCTTCCTACTCTTTTATCAGCAAAATATAAATACTGATTTTCAAGCTTGCCCAATATTCTTTCAGTTGCTATTAATAATTTATAAAGAATTTCAATATTTCTTCTATCATTTTTACACTGTGAATAAGATTTCTGACTATAAAATTGATCATTAGAGCTGTTTCTTTATTAAATCCAGTGGTTACAGTGATCTCTTTAATTTCAAAATTATTCACTGGTAACTCATTTTAAATTTAATTTTTAATGATGAATACTATAGTGTCAGATTTATTACAAAATCACTATTCTTCCTTTATTTGCAAAACAAAATAAACAGTTGAAAGTTTGATCTTGACTTTATGAATTAAATTTAATTATCATTCTATGCATTTATTTGAATTGATAAACAGTTACATTTTAAAGATGTGTTTGGATATATTTCACTATCCCTACTCTATCAGGCTTCCCTGGAGGCTCAGATGGCGAAGAATCAGCCTGCAGTGAAGGAGACCTGGGATCAATCCCTGGGTCAGGAAGATCCCCTGGAAAAGGATCTGTCAACCCACCCCAGTATTCTTGCCTGGAGAATTCCATGGACAGAGGAGACTGGCAGGCTGCAGCCCATGGAGTCACAAAGAGTCGGACATGATTTAGCGACTAACAGACATGTATACACTCTTGATTAAAATTACTTTACGATTGGTTTTTTCTAGTACTATCCTGACATATGGAATTAAAGATTATAAAATATTGTATACTAAAAGTAATAGATGCTGCAAACGTTTTCTTTAGTGGGTTTTTCATTTTTAAAAAACTCTTTAAGACACTCTCTTTTACTAATTCCCTTGAAAGACATATTTAATTTGCATGTATAACTATTAAAATGAATTCAGCATTATCAGCATAAGTGAACCACATTACCTAATATCTAAATAGAATCATCTCATTTGAAAATAATATTAAAATATTAAAAAAACTGTACATCTTTCACAGAAAGAGGCTTGGGAAATACTTGTTAAAATATTTTTTAAACTCATAATATTGAAAGAAAGGAAATTAACAGATTATTTTTCTTCNGAGGAGAAGGGGACGACAGAGGATGAGATGGCTGAATGGCATCACGGACTCGATGGACATGAGTCTGAGTGAACTCCGAGAGATGGTGATGAACAGGGAGGCCTGGCGTGCTGCAATTCATGGGGGTCGCAAAGAGTCAGACACGACAGAGCGACTGAACTGAACTGAATTAGGAAAGTAGCTAAATATAAATAAAAGTGCTTTATTGTTTCTGAGTAAACACACTTGTCACCATCATTACGACTGACCCAAAATTCCTTCTCTATAAACATTTTAGTGCACTATATTGTTGATAAACTGTAATAGAGAGAAGGGTATGTTAATTTAAATGTTGGTTGAGATTAGGTAGAATCTCTGTCATAGGAAGATTTACAGCCTAGTGTATCTAATTATCTTTCAGTAAGTTTATAAAATGCATCAACTTGTCAAATCTATCATCACCTTAGCACCAAGAGCAAATATTAAACAATGAAGGTGGTTTATTAACAAAAATCCTAGGGCTAATCATTTTAATTTCATTTAAAAAATTTTTTAGACCTACTTAGGACAGAAAAGCAACAAAGTAAATGTGAACCATTTTATGGCAATTCTTTCCCTTTTGCCACAAGAGATATGCTGCATTTGTAGCCCTTTAAGTGCTGGCTTTAAAGTAATGTGTTGCCATATTTTATTTTCTCCTTCATATGCTCAGAGATAAAATTGCAATATCAAAACAGTAAATACTACACAAGATATTTATGGAAACAGTAACATAATAGAAAATATAACTCACTTTTTCCATTTATATGGGAATATTGGAAAACAAATCAAACAAAAGGAGAGGTCTGTGAGAAGGGATACATTTTTAAATATTGCCAATTAAATTTTCGATTTTAGTTCCTCTTTTAAAAGACTATATTTTCTTTGTATTTCTTCACTCATCTCTATCAAGATGACTCCTGTGGACTCTGGAACTAGTCTTTAGAGGTCATAAAAGGTGGTTCTCCAGTCACTGTTCTTCATTTCGTTTAATATGCAAATAGCTCCCATGATTTTGTTCTCTCTTAACTTCTCTTCAGGGCTTTCCAGAATTATTTTGAGGCACACATCATTATCAAAGGACAGTACAAAAAAAAAAGGTTCGAGTTGTTCCTGCTAGAGGATTTAATTACATATCTATTTTATATTGTAGCCTGTTAATGTCTTTTTTTCCTCAGTTGTTAAATTGATATTTTATATTTTTGCCTTCCAACTTGATTTAAAGTTAAAGAATATGCTTTTTGTAATTTATCTTAAACATTTTCTTTCCATTTGATATTGATAGGTAAATATAACTGATTTTGATAGGTTATCTATTTTGTTATTGTAGAATTCTCAAAGTGAAAGTGAATATCACTCAATCACGTCCAGTTCTTTGTGACCCCATGGACTGTCCATTCAATTTTCCAGGTCAGAATACTGGAGTGGGTAGCTTGTCCCTTCTCCTGCAGATCTTCCCCAGGAATCGAACTGGGGTCTCCTGCATTGCAGGTGGATTCTTTACCAGCTGAGCAATTAGGTTAGAATTCTGGGCCATCCTTAAATTCTCAGAAGTTCAAATCATCTTTGCCTAGATACACATTGTTGTTGTTTAGTTGATAAATTGTGTCTGGCTCTTTTGCTACCCCATAGGCTGTAGTCCTTCACACTCCTTTGTCCATGGGATTTCCCAGGCAAGAGTACTGGAGTGGCTTGCCATTTTCTCCTACAAGCGATCTTCCTGACTCAAGGATCGAGCCTGTGTCTTCTGCTTGGCAGCTGATTCTTTGCCACTGAGCCACCAGGAAAGCTTAGATGTATTATCATTGCTTAAATGACTCCAAATAATTGGATATGGAGACATTTCTGTGACTCTTGGTGTTCCTCGTGGTATATGTGATAAGAATGTTTATTTTTCTTTATGTTTGTTCAAGGTTCTAAACTATGGAATGACTCAATAATGTTGCAAACACTGCTGTATCTTCTTACATGTACACTTCATGATAGAAAATGATTGTCAGAATTCATATGCCAAGGACACCATGGTTTTGTCTCAGAGAACAACTTACTCACTTGTGATGTGGGCTCTGGTAGTGAGGAGACAGAGCCTCATTCTCGGAAGCTAGAACTATTGCTTTTCCAGAGTCCAGTCCAATGTCCATCAGATATTTTGATTCATGAAAGAAATCCAAAATAGACATGTGGATTTCTCTATAAGTAAGTGAGTAACTGAAGTCACTCTCAGTCATGTCCAATTCTGCGGCCCCGTGACTGTAGCCAACCAGGCTCCTCCATCCATGGGATTTTCCAGGCAAGAGTACTGGAAGTTGCCAGTACTTTCCCAGGATTTCTCTATAGACCTATGCCAAATACTCCAGGTGGAAGAAGAGGAGTATTTCTATTCACTAGGAGTGAAATGTTTTAGAACCTTGAACAAACATAAAGTAATTATAATGCATCCAAAACAGCGTGTTTTTTTATGGATGCATTAAATATCTAGTATGAGAATCCATCTGTCTGGCTCACTTTTTCTGCTTGTTCTTAAGAAGGTGAGTTGATATTTCTACAAAAGCGTAACTTCTTTGAAGTTCTCCTTAATACTAAAAACCAATCCTCATTTCCTGAAACCTTTAGACATTTACATGTTCAACTCTATATCTTGTCTCTCTGTACTCTATTGTTGTTGCTAAAATCAATGTAGTCACTTCATTTTTTACTAAAAACCCCAAAGTTGGCTTAGTGTTGTTCTGTTTTGTGAATTTGTGTAACTGGAATCTACTGAAATTTTTATTGCTCTCATGATTGGCTAGGGTGATCCGTATATCTGCACATTTCAGGGCCACTCAGTTTGTTCCATCCCTGTCAGAGTTTGCTATATGTAGCAGTAAATCAAAGATTGTGTATAAAACTTCCTGTAACAAGTTCATTAATTAAAATCTATTGAGGAAAAAAATGATTCTCAGGGGCAGCAAGTGTTTCATAATACAACATATCAGTTTTTCACATATTAATATCTCTGAAATTGGCTTTCATGTTATAGTCAAGGCAGATTTGATTAAAAATGGTTTCTTCTTATGTCCTTAAGCACTCTATCAAATGTGCAAAGACTGAATTGGGCTAGATATTTTAGGAAATGAATTATATAAAGAGTGTTCATTTCTGAAATGAAGCATCACATTACTATGGGAGCACCACAGATGTTGGGAAAATCCCAAGATTAGTCATACTCTAATCAGTAGGATATAAATCAGACCCTGGGTTATAACAATGTCTATTTTTTAAGATCCTACCAGGCAGAGATAATTGGAATGGAGTTAGCAAAAATTAAAAGAAAACACACAAAATCACACCAGGCACAGTATTATAGTGCACTGACAGATGTTTAGAAAAGTTGAAACTCTCATTTAAATGGGAAAAGTTCAAAGTAGAGTGTTCTGAACAAAAATAAATAATAAATAAAGGGAAATAATAACCAAAACAATCTAACTTTTTGACCATATAAAACCTTAATAAAGGAAGAGATCTAGCCATTCTGTTAAACTCACACAAAAACCCATTTTATGTTGAAACCACTCAATCAAAAATCCTAGTTAAAAATGCCACTAAAAAGACGCTATTCAAGCCCTCTGGCTCTTTTCAGTGGGTGACCTTCCAGTCTGCTGTTGGTTGCACAGTTACTGAAGCCAGTGAGCACAGATTCTTTGCATTCTGCCAGCTTTTGAAGTGGATAAGCTCCACCCGAGGAACCCTCAGTACACAGTGTCCTTCAGTGTTAGCATCAACAATGACNCTCTTTTCAGTGTGTGACCTTCCAGTCTGCTGTTGGTTGCACAGTTACTGAAGCCAGTGAGCACAGATTCTTTGCATTCTGCCAGCTTTTGAAGTGGATAAGCTCCACCCGAGGAACCCTCAGTACACAGTGTCCTTCAGTGTTAGCATCAACAATGACCACAGCTGATGACGTTTCCCCATAAACTGTGCTCTACACATCATTCCAGACAGAGCCATTTTTGAAAAGAGAAATATATCTTTGACTTGACAGGCCTGATAAATCAAATCTAGGTTTCAAAGCCAAGAGTAGATCCAGTGAAACCATATGAAGTCAAGAGCTGATATTAGAGAAGCTATCTAGTAAAATTAAACTTATTTTTAAATGTCAAAGTTATGCTTAGAAGTCCCATTTGGTTGAACAGTTATATTATTTTAATTAATTTGTGTACTCAAATTATAAGGGTAATAACACAGAAAATTGAAACAGTTCATAGTCATTGAGATTAGATGTCCTTTTTTATTACTTGAGGTCAAACTAGATAAATGATTCTGAAGTTGAAGGTAGAAAATACCTACCTCTCTCACTGAATTCTCATTTCTGTTGAAAGACATCAATGATTAATACATGCAAGAGACTGTGGTGAGATGGAAATGCACTGGCCAGATCTCCCTCAAGGTGGGACTTGTTCTCAGTCATCAGACAGCCTCCAGCTGTTAGCCCCTTCAGTATTTGCCTCAACTGGGGACTGGTGCCTTCCTCAAGGATCAGACTGTTTGAGGTGGTCCATGGTGGGTTCTAAAGACCCAGCCATCTTGTTCACCAAGGAATGGGACATCTGTGCTCCCGAGCTCTGCAGGGGGTTAGCTGAGGCTTTTCCAGGGACTGTGTTGCTATTCAGCTGCTCTCTCTGCTCAATCCTGCATCCTTTCCCTCCACATACTGTCACAGTCATCCTGCACACCAAGTTCCTCCTCTGTGTCTGCTTCTGGAAAACCAGCCTGCGACAAGGAGCATACAGAAATGATTTGCAAGTGATAATGTCAAGCCCTAGCTTTTCTCTGAATATATCACAACAAATAGTTTAGCCTGCAGAGAGCTCTGGTGGAGTGAACGATGGCAATCATAATATATACCCCTGCTTGCTTCCAGGATCCACTTTCTCACTACCCTGCTGGAAAGGATTGTGTGTTATTTCCTTCTTTACCAGTTACTTATGAAATGATATCATTGCAGATTTTCCTTATTATGTATACTATTTTAAAAACCTGGATTAAAAAGGAATTTACCTTTTTAGGGGAGACAACTCCAGAGGAGAGAAATGTAACGTTACAGAATGACTCCTGGGCTGGTTTGCTTTTAACAGCTATTTAACAGCTCAGTACTTTCAGATCTACCTACTTATTTCCACTGAATTAAGCAATCCTAAAAATCACACACCAGAAAAGTAAGAGAGTCCCATTTATTTAAACAAAAGTGGAAGCGTGAGGGTACTATTACTCCAACCCTGTATCTCCTGCTTTTGGCTTTAAAGGAGGTGATTCTCACTATGGGAAGCTTCTCCATCAGAGCACATGCTGGTGGCAATGAATGGCATGTGACTTGTTTGCTTAGGGCAGTGGTATCCTGTGCTTTGTTCTCACTCTTTTGAGGAAGGTTAAGAGGGTTGAAGGTGGGTCTCAAGGCATTATCCAAATGTGCATCATAGCAACCTAATCTCTGATATGGGCTTTTTCAACTAAAAGCATTTTCCCTTTCCCTTATGTTTCCATCCCCCAACACCTGTCTATGAAATACAAAACTTCTTGTAAATAGCTCCTCTCCTCCAAGGCTAATTATCAGAAATGGAAATCAAGACTCATCTCTGATAGCTTCAATTACCTGTAAGTCCCAATCAGAGGAACTGGAAATCTAATTTGTTCAGCGCCTTCAATTTTTTAGTTATATAAAGCAGCAATTACTAGGAATATAATACATTCCTCCTGCCAGAATATTTGAATGAGAAAATATATTTATTACTGAACCCTGAATGCATCTATAAAATTTCTCTATTTTCCTTGAAAAAACAAACAAACCACAAAGAAGTTACTATAGTCGCTCTACTATTTTCTCCTAAACCTGAAGAATATCTATATAGTCATAAAAGGAAATTTAACTGAGTAGCCAGTGAGGCACACCTTCCTACCCCATATTGTACACGGCTTCTTAACTACCCATCTGTGCTTCCCAAAAAGCATGAGAAAGAGACCACTGAGGTGAACAGCCATGAAATTCTAAGGAGAAAGTTGACTTTGATTTTGATCAAAGAAAATGACCCATACTGGAACCTTAGAGCAGGAATAGTCCTCGGTTCAGTTCAGTTCAGTTCAGTCGCTCAGTCATGTCCAACTCTTTGTGACCCCATGGACTGCACCACACCAGGCCTCCCTGTCCATCACCAACTCCCAGAGTTTGCCCAGACTCACGTCCATTGAGTCAGTGATGCCATCCAACTGTCTCATCCTCTGTCATCTCCTTCTTCTCCTGCCTTCAATCTTTCCTAGCATCAAGGTCTTTTCCAGTGAGTCAGCTCTTCACATCAAGTGGCCAAAGTACTGGAGCTTCAGTGCCAGCATCAGTCCTTCCAATGAATATTCAGGACTGATTTCCTTTAGGATAGACTGGTTGGATCTCCCTGAAGTCCCAGGGACTCTCGAGAGTCTTCTCCAACACCACAGTTCAAAAGTACCAGGTCTTCGGTGCTCAGCTTTCTTTATAGTCCAACTCTCACATCCATACATGACTACTGAAAAAACCATAGCCTTGACTAGATGGACCTTCGTTGGCAAAGTAATGTCTCTGCTTTTTGATATGCTGCCTAGATTGGTCATAACTTTCCTTCCAAGGAGTAAATGTCTTTTAATTTCATGGCTGCGGTCACCATCTGCAGTGATCTCCAGTAACATATTGGGCACCTACCGACCTGCAGTCACCATCTGTAGTGATCTCAAGTAGCATATTGGGCACCTACTGACCTGGGGAGTTCATCTTTTAGTGTCCTATCTTTTTGCCTTTTCATACTGTTCATGGGGTTCTCAAGGCAAGAATACTGAAGTGGTTTGCCATTCCCTTCCCCAGTGGACCACATTTTGNAAGTAGCATATTGGGCACCTACTGACCTGGGGAGTTCATCTTTTAGTGTCCTATCTTTTTGCCTTTTCATACTGTTCATGGGGTTCTCAAGGCAAGAATACTGAAGTGGTTTGCCATTCCCTTCCCCAGTGGACCACATTTTGTCAGAACTCTCCACTATGACCCATCCATCTTGGGTGGCCCTACACGGCAAGTCTCATAGTTTCATTGAGTTAGACAAGGCTGTGGTCCATGTGATCAGATTGGTTAGTTTTCTGTGATTGTGGTTTTCAGTCTGTCTGCCCTCTGATGGGGGAGGATAAGAGGCTTATGGAAGCTTCCTGATGGGAGAGACTGACTGATGGGGAAACTGGGTCTTGTTCTAATGGGCAAGGCCATGCTCAGTAAATCATTAATCCAATTTTCTGTTGATGGGTGGAGCTGTGTTCCCTCCCTGCTATTTACCTGGTACCAAACTATGGTGGAGGTAATGAAGATAATGGTGAACTCCTTCAAAAGATCCCATGCATGTACTGCTATAGTCCATGTCCCCAACCCTGCAGCAGGCCACCACCGACCCACACCTCTGCTGGAGACTCCTGGACACACAGGCAAGTCTGGGTCAGTCTCTCTTGGGGTCACTGCTCCTTTCTGCTGGATCCTGGTGCACAAGTTTCTGTTTGTGCCCTGTAAGAGTCTATTTCCCAGTCCTGTGTAAGTTCTGGCAGATCTATGGTAGGAGGGCTTATGCCATACCCGTCTGCTGCACCTGGAGCCTCTGTCCCTGTAGCAGTCCACAGCTGACCCGTACCTCCACAGGAAATGTCAAACACAGTTCTGTCTCAGTTTCTGTGCTCAGCTTTCTTCACAGTTCAACTCTCACATCCATACGTGACCACAGGAAAAACAATAGCCTTGACTAGATGGACCTTTGCTGGCAAAGTAATGTCTCTCTGTTTTTGAATATGCTATCTAGGTTGGTCATAACTTTCCTTCCAAGGCGTAAGTGTCTTTTAATTTCATGCTACAGTCACCATCTGCAGTGATTTTGGAGCCCCCAGAAATAAAGTCTGACACTGTTTCCACTGTTTCCCCATCTATTTCCCATGAAGTGATCGGACCAGATGCCATGATCTTTGTTTTCTGAATGTTGAGCTTTAAGCTCACTCTCCTCGTTCACTTTCATCAGGAGGCTTTTTAGTTCTTCTTCATTTTCTGCCATAAGGGTGGTGTCATCTGCATATCTGAGATTCTTGATATTTCTGCCAGCAAACTTGATTCCAGCTTGTGTTTCTTCCAGTCCAGCGTTTCTCATGATGTACTCTGCATATAAGTTAAACAAGCAAGGTGACAATATACAGCCTGGATGTACTCAAAAAAAGGAACTTCAGTATTAGTATTAGTAATTATGTTTTATAGAATAAGAGTTTGACTAGCTGTGTGATGAGAGGAAAGATACCTCATCCCTCTCAAATTTTTGGTTAGAAAAATTAATTATTTGGAAAAGGAAGATTTTAATACCAAGAGAAACTACTTTAAAATTATTGGAAAACTGGAGGAGTAAATGTCAGGGAGAGCCATCACTCTAACATTCTCTGTAGTTTCTGTGAATCCACATGTAACTCTTGTTATCTGGCTCAGGAAATTCAAAAAATCAACCCATGAAGGGCACAGCAGCATTTAATACCAAGATGGGTGATTTATGGGAGAACACTGGGAGCTTTAGCAAAACTTCCTATCGGCAAAGCCCCCATATCTGACCATGCAGAAGAAGGACATTGGCTTATTTCTTTCTAACAAGTACCTCTCTTTGCTGAAATCTAGATAGGAACCACACTAAAAAAGTTTCTAGTACACATAGCTCTCAGCGTTCTTGGTTCCTGAAGCTTTTGTTTTTCAGTAAATGCAGTGACTTGTGTATTCCTGCCTGGTGTTAGTTAAGAAAAATAAACTTACTTCATATTATTAATATGATGACCAGATCACAGCCAGTGGGAGTAACCACAACTAGCGACAGTGACTTGTGATGAAATCCCCAAATGCTAGGGATAGAAATGCCTTTTGTCAAAGACATCCTTGAATCAATAAAGGGGATGGTTTTCATGGAACTGCTCATGATTTGACTACTGTAATTTGAGAGGGAATAGATTTACTCTATTTCCTCAAACATAATATTTTTGCAAGATTTTTATGCTCTTTTTTGGAATAAGTTAAATTTAGTGTCTCTCAGTCTCTTTAACTCTTTTCTTCTTAAATCTTCTATGATTTATATGCTGTTTCAAGAATAAAAATATGATCTGGAGTTAGAAATTGATGCCAGATTCTGAATATTCCCTCCAGGCTCTATCTGCCTCTCCTTCCCTCTTCCTACTATTTTTTTTTTTGTTGTTGTTGTTGTTTTATTTTCCTTTTTCACTATCAAATACGACCTATGTGATTAGCAAGGCCTCCTGTTCTAGGAGATTTCTGACCACAAACAGTTGATATTGAAGCAGCTAAAGCTTGAAATTTAGGAGCTTAATATTAAGTTGTTTTTTCTGCTGAACTATCCATGATATTGCTCACGATTTTCATAAATGGGCTTCAGGATGGTTCGCTGTGCCTGATTTTGTTGGTTTGAATTTTGTTCTGAGAGAGACAGGAAGAAGGTTATCCTGCCTCTTTAACCTCCTCAAGTCTCCAACCCAATGACTTGTCTCTTTACTTTGAGTTACTAATCTGCTTGAATGTGTGACTTTGGCCCTCTGTGTTCAACCACTAAGATAACAATTAAAAAGAAGAATATTATTGGCCTGATGAAGTTTAGAGAAATTGCTAAATGGGCGGGAACAGCCAAGAAGACTAGGATGGTTAGATGGTGATACAGAGATTGAAATAATGAATTCTCAAATTGGATTTGGAAGGAAGTATAGCTAACAGGATTTCTAGATTTGGAAAAGATGCATGTTGTGGTCAGATTCTAGTAAAAAATAGAAAATAATATTCCTAAAAGAGGTGAGAATTTATATCTGAATATATGGAGAATTACTAGAGCATGGTAAAGCTCCCAATGTCCCAACAGCAGGGACTTGTTTTGTACCCTATGTGTGAAAGGCAACAGAAGAAGGGAGTGGAGAGAGAGAGGGAGGATGAAACACACAAAGATATGGACAAGGAAGCTGAGGCAGAGAGAAAGAGAGGATAATGAGAGAGTTTAATTATTAGAGAATGTGGCCTTTGATAGTGGAAAGAGACAGGAAAATAAATACCTCATCTTATTCTCCTCCTACCCTCTGGTATCATGTCTGAGGCTCATTGATTGAATTCATCCAAAAACCAGAGTTGCAAGAGATACTGACTGGTTGGGACAGTGCATCAGTGATTCCTGCTACAGAGTCCAGGTGGCAGAAAAGCAGACTATAGATTTGTGTGGAGTACAGAAGAGTACATCGTAAAAGGAAGAAGTAAATAGATGTGAGAGTTTTTTAGAATAAAGAAGTGTGAAAGTTATGATATTTTAAAAAATGCTGGTAAAGACAAGGATTTTTAAGCATTCAGTGCTGTACAGTTTTGGAGAGTAACACGTTCTAGTCTGCATTCAAGTATTGAAGGTATGAGGATCATTAGGTTTGGTCTTGAAGGTATACTAATAAAGGGTAAACTATAGTAGTTTGCTTATGATGAAGAGTTTTCTAGGGATTTAGGACTTTCAGTGCTAAAACCAGGAGAGTCCTGGACAAACTGGGACAGTTGCAGGCAAATTGTAACAGTTGGTCAAATTTCTTGAAGTTTAAGGAATTTACATGCAGTGGGAAAATGTTAGCCAAGGTACAGAAATAGTAGTAGGGAATATTTGCGAGGACAATAACATGCATTTTGGTTGGAATCTAGGGTAGATTTAATAGGAAAAGTAAACAAAGTGAAAAGCAGTATCACTAATTTATGCAAGAACAAGAAACTTGAACTTTCTGTTAGTAATCAGTATTTGGGTTTTCTAGTATTGGTGTTGAATCTAGTGGAGCAGTTTATATATAACAGAAATAATATACATGACAGAGATAATCCATATAGCAGTATATAATTTTTTCTCTCCTTTTGATTGTCTAATTTTTGTCAATCATTCAAACTACCTGAAGTCTTTAGATAAAATCTGTTAGTGTATGTTTTTATATTTCTATGGTTATAATCATTTGAGAAGCTTGAGTTTTCAAATCTAGCTTTTATTTCAATCAGATGCTCTAGTAATCAATCGGAGAAGGCAATGGCAACCCACTCCAGTACTCTTGCCTGGAAAATCCCGAGGACGGAGAAGCCTGGTAGGCTGCAGTCCATGGGGTTGCTAAGAGTCAGACATGACTGAGCGACTTCACTTTTACTTTTCATTTTCATGCATTGGAGAAGGAAATGGCAACCGACTCCAGTGTTTTTGCCTGGAGAATCCCAAGAACGGCAGACCCTGGTGGGCTGCCGTTTATGGGGTTGCATAGAGTCGGACATGACTGAAGCAACTTAGCAGTAGCAGCAGCAGTAATCAGTAGGATTGAAAGAAATAAAATTCAATTTCTCTCCTAATACAGTATTCAAGTTTTAAAATCCCAGTTAGGAAATTAGTGCCAGATAATGCCAGATGTTGTCTTAAATTTGGAAAACACATAACAATTGAAAAAATCTGTCATTTGAAGCAATGAAAGCAAGTTAAAAATGGAAATGGCTGTTACAGTTAAAATAAGTTTGTTTTCCTATTTTAAATATGATTTAAAATTATAAACTGTGATTTCGCATCATCTAAGATGCTTCATTATGAACCACTTATTAAAACATCTATATCATATTAATATTGATATTGAATAATAGTTTTATTCTTGGCATTAGTCTGTTAGCTAAAGTGTTTCTTTAAATACTTTCCAGTCACAGCAGAAATAATTAGTTTTGTGAAAGCAGTGTTGAAAGAGGAGATAATTTGGGGAAATAGACGAGGGTGTTCTGCA
>SJYV01027193.1:0-21532 GCA_006410875.1 Neotragus pygmaeus
GTCAGAAGCTTTCTCTATCTCCTTTATACTTTAATAAAACTTTATTACACAAAAGCTCTGAGCAATCAATCCTCGTCTTTGGCCCCAGATTGAATTCTTCTCCTCCAGGGGCCAAGAATCCTGGCGACGTGATTCAATAACAACCTTTCACTTTTTTTCTTATACTTTTGTAGTTTGTTATTACTTGCAGGTTTTACATTACTATTATTACATTTTATACTATTAGTATTATTTTGCCAGCTACTATATGTGGTGACTATCTTCTCCAGTTTTCTAATAATGCTTTTNAATAACAACCTTTCACTTTTTTTCTTATACTTTTGTAGTTTGTTATTACTTGCAGGTTTTACATTACTATTATTACATTTTATACTATTAGTATTATTTTGCCAGCTACTATATGTGGTGACTATCTTCTCCAGTTTTCTAATAATGCTTTTTATTTCTATGAAAATTAATTCTTAAATTTTATATATTTGGTTTTGTTAATATATTCTTTTATGGGTATGTTTTTTGTATTTTGTTTGTGAAATGTTTCCACACACCAAAATTATAAAAATAATCTTCCATATATTATTCTAAGAATTCGTACTATTTGTTTCTCTTAAGAATTTGAGTCGCCAGGAATTGATGTTTGCATATAGCATAAAGAAGAAAGATTTTATTTTGTTCCCATATGTACAGTCACTTGCCTTAACACTATTTATTAAAGAGTACATTCTTTTCAAACTAATCTGCAAAGCTACTTCTGTCAAATATTACATTTCCCTATATGTGTAATAAATTTGTTCAATTTGTGCTCTGAGAGTTTGGAGACTCTAAATGGATGGGATTTGCTTATTTAAGTCTTTTAATGCAATTTTGGATGTGTAAAGAACACTTAGCTGTAATTTGGGGAAGGAATAATGGGTAGAGAGTTCAATAACTCTGCTTAAGAGATTAAAGTCATTTACTGTTAGCAGATGATAACTTGAAAAGATAATGACATTAACTTGGATCCACAGCCAGTCTCAAGGAAACTGAGAGACAGAGCCTAGAGAAAACTACTCTGGAGGCAAGACTGATGGACTTTTGGAACAGTGATGTGTAATATTCAATCCAAAGTTGTTTTCTGAGTTTTATGTTCAGTTTTCAGAGCCTTCAGTAAATATCAGACATATACTACTGCCTTGGAATTTGGGCAGTTTCCAGGGAGCAGCAAAGCAATACGTGAGAAAATGACAATCATTTTAGATAGGAAGCTGTAGAGCAGATATTAAAAATTCAGAAAGAACAGGATACTATATCAAGAACTGAAAAGGTAATATAAGCTTATTCCTTGGAAACAGTGAAGGAAGGAGGGATGGCTGATAGAAAGTTTTTACTTCAATGTAGGTCCAGATGATTTTAATGAACTCTTAAAGAAAAAGCTATGTTGCTTTCCAAACTACAGTCTTATCACTCTTGTAGTTTAGAAGCTCCTTCATAGAAAGTTTAGGGAGGTTTCTGTTCTTTTCTTTTGTTTTGAACTGTAAAATTAAGTACACATTTCTTGAGCTTCCCTGGTAGCGCAGCAGCAAAGAATCTGCCTGTAATGCAGAAGACATAGAAATGCAAGTTTAATCCTGTGGTCGGAAAGATTCCATGGAAGAGGGCATGGCAACCACTCCAGTATTCTTGCCTAGAGAATCCCACAGACAGAGGAACTTGACGGGTTACAGTTCATAGGGTCACAAAGAGTCAGACAGTACTGAAGCGACTTGGCATGCATGCACACATTCCTTAGCACAGCACTCAGAACTGCACTACTTCTCCCCTCTAGTCTCTTTTCTTAAGTAACTCTGAAATATTTGGAGTACCTAAAACAAGCCAGGTACTTTCAGGGCAACTTGTCTCTGACAGTGTTGTTCCCTGTGCATACCATGCACAGAGAAGCCATGATGAGAATGGGATAATAAGGACAGTGAAAGTTTATGCTTGTCAGTGCAGAATCTGTGATCACGTCTAACTTCCATAGTCCCTCGCTGTTGACAGTAGCCACAAGAGGAGAACTCATTCTGACTCTAGCATATCACAGTCTAGGACTGAAAAGAAACACATTTCAACATTATGGCATGAGCGTAAGAATGTGAGGTTTTAGGGTCATCCATTGGATAATGGGTAATTAAAGCATTTCAGGCAAGATAAGCAAATTTACTGATAAGAGAAGAGAAACAACTACTCATGATGTGATGATATGTCTGTATCACTCACTAATTTAGAGTTTCTATCAAGAACAAGATAGAAATATACTTAGCAGCTGGGATGCCTCATTGAAAATTCAACCACAGTATTTTCGGGAGATTAAACTGTTAGATGAATTTAGTGAAAGAAAAAAAATAAATTTGTTTATAAAATCTAATAATATCATTCTATTTAAAAAACCTTCCCAAATTTGCTCCATGGAAACCATCTATATACTAGAAGAAGAAATACAACAAAGATTTTAAAATTGTAGTCAAATTTTAGACTTACATATTTAATACACTTAAACTTTTTTTAAAAAACAGTGAGGTACTAAAGTCTCACTTCAGTTCAATTCAGTTCAGTCACTCAGTCATGTTGGACTCTTTGCAACCTTACGGACTGCAGCACGCCAGGCTCCCTGTCCATCACCAACTCCCATAGTTTACTCAAACTCATGTTCATTGAGTCAGTGGTGACATCCAACCATCTCATCCTCTGTCGTCCACTTCTCCTCCCACCTTCAATCTTTCCCAGGATCAGGGTCTTTTCAAATGAGTCAGCTCTTTGCATTAAGTGGCCAAAGTATTGGAGTTTCAGCTTCAGCATCAGTCCTTCCAATGAATATTCAGGACTGATTTCCTCCAGGATGGACTGGTTGGATCTCCTTGCAGTCCAAGGGACTCTCAAGAGTCTTCTCCAACACCATAGTTCAAAAACATCAATTCTTCGATGTTCAGCTTTCCTTATAATCCCATATATGACTACAAGAAAAAACACAGCTTTGACTAGATAGATCTTTGTTGGCAAAGTAATGTCTCTGCTTTTTAATATGCCATCTAGGTTGGTCATAACTTTTCTTCCAAGGAACAAGTGTCTTTTAATTTCATGGCTGCATTCACCATCTGCAGTGATTTTGGAGCCCTCCAAATAAACTCTGTCACTGCTTCCACTGTTTCCCCATCTATTTGCCATGAAGTGACAGGACCAGATGCCATGATCTTAGTTTTCTGAATGTTGAGTTTTAAGCCAACATTTTCACTCTCCTCTTTCACTTTTATCAAGAGGCTCTTTAGTTCTTCTTTCCTTTCAGCCATAAGTGTGGTGTCATCTACATACCTGACATTATTGATATTTCTCCCAGCAATCTTGATTCCAGCTTGTGCTTCATCCAGTCCAGCATTGCTCATGATGTACCCTGTATATAAGTTAAATAAACAGGATGACAATATACAGCCTTGATGTACTCCTTTCCCAGTGTGGAGCCAGTCTGTTGTTCCATGTCCAGTTCTAACTTCTTGACACGCTTATAGAATTCTATAACATTTTAAAAATAGTTTTTCTGTGTATTCTTACCACTTCTTCTTAATATTTTCTGCTTCTGTTAGATCCATGCCATTTCTGTCCTTTATAGTGCCTATCTTTGCATGAAAAGTTCCTTTGGTATCTCTAATTTTCTTGAAGAGATCTCTAGTCTTTCTCAATGTATTGTTTTCCTCTATATCTTTGCATTGATCACTGAGGAAGGCTTTCTTATCTCTCCTTGCCATTCTTTTGCATTCAAATGGGTATATATTTCCTTTTTTCCTTTGACTTTCCCTTCTCTTCTTTTCTTTCTTCTCATACTAAAGTCTATCTGTAAATATTAAGACATTAACAATGTCTTTCATAAGATAAATTACAAGTATGACCAATGGGGATCCCTGTTTTATAACAGGTAAGGAGAGATTTAAAATTTTGAGGATATGAAATGTGTAAAGTTACAAAAGATCATAAATACATGTATACAGATATTCTTTGATTGATTACAATGCAACAACTTTAGTATCATAAAAGTAGGAAATATTGAATGTTGAATTTGTAAAACAGATGTTATACTTGGTTGATAATGCAGATTCTTTAGTAAAGTCTTTCTCAGTCCTTGAAGGCCAGGTTAATTACTTCTTCTCTCTGGATTATCATATTATCTATAGCTTTTCTGTAGAACTCTTCTATCAACTTCCATCACAGTCATAGGAACAAAGCAAACAATACTGCTTGTTGAATAAATGAACTAGCCCAAAGCCCGTGCTTAAAGTGAGAAGTAAAAATCTCAAATTAAAAGCAACAACAACTCTTACACCTTAGTTAGAATGCTCATTGTCATTTCTATTTAATGTATAACATGAAGCTATAGACTGAATTAATAGGTGCTTTCAGGGAATAAAAAGGAGAAAAGGAGGAAGACATGAATGAGGAAGGAAAGAAGGCAAGAAAGAAGAAGAAGAGTAGGAAGGAAGGGACATACAGAAAAAAGAAAGGGAGTGAAAAAGTAAAGAGAGGAAAAATAGGTTTTTGGAGGGTCAGGATATTAATGGAATGGTTTATCTTTTAAAATTATCTGGAAATCCAATGGAGGGAATTATTTCCAAATTAAAATTAACATATTTCAATAAAGAAACCTTAAATATTATTAACTGTCTTAGGTAGATCATGTTAGTTTTTTTACATATAATAACAGTGATGCTATATTAATTAAACCAGCAGCATTCTGATAGAGATGTTCCTTGGGTCCTGCTCTGAAAAACATTGGATTAAGAAATTAGTGTTAGGAGTTCAAAACTTGTGCTCAGTGCAACATAGAGGGGTAAGATGGGATGGGAGTTAGGAGGGAGGTCAAAAGGGAGGGGACGTACATATGTCCATGGCTGATTCATGTTGATATATGGCAGAAACTAGAAGCAGAAGATATTAAGAAGAGGTGGTAAGAATACACAGAACTGTACAAAAAAGATCTTCACGACCCAGATAATCACGATGGTGTGATCACTCACGTAGAGCCAGACATTCTGGAATGTGAAGTCAAGTGGGCCTTAGAAAGCATCACTATGAACAAAGCTAGTGGAGGTGATGGAATTCCAGTTGAGCTATTTCAAATCCTGAAAGATGATGCTGTGAAAGTGCTGCACTCAATATGCCAGCAAAGTTGGAAAACTCAGCAGTGGACACAGGACTGGAAAAGGTCAGTTTTCATTCCAATCCCAAAGAAAGGAAATGCCAAAGAATGCTCAAACTGCCACACAATTGCACTCATCTCACAGGCTAGTAAAGTAATGCTCAAAATTCTCCAAGCCAGGCTTCAGCAATACGTGAACCATGAACTTCCAGATGTTCAAGCTGGTTTTACTTGGGGCTGGTGTACAGGGATGATCCAGAGGGACGTTGTGGGGTGGGAGGTGGGAGGGGGATTCGGGATTGGGAGCTTGTGTCNGGAGATCCAACCAGTCCATTCTGAAGGAGATCAGCCCTGGGATTTCTTTGGAAGGAATGATGCTAAAGCTGAAACTCCAGTACTTTGGCCACCTCATGTGAAGAGTTGACTCATTGGAAAAGACTCTGATGCTGGGTGGAATTGGGGGCAGGAGGCGATAGGGATGACAGAGGATGAGATGGCTGGATGGCATCACTGACTCGATGGATGTGAGTCTGGGTGAACTCTGGGAGTTGGTGATGGACAGGGCAGCCTGGCGTGCTGCGATTCATGGGGTCGCAAAGAGTCAGACATGACTGAGCGACTCAACTGAACTGAACTGAACACAATATTGTAAAGCATTTATCCTTCAGTTAAAAATAAATACTATTTTTAAAAAATGAAAAGAAATAGTGTTATTAATAGAAAAACAAAAGCAAACAACAGCAATCCAAAACTCTACAGTGTATGAACACGAGATATAAAATAAAAACATTCTTTCATATTGACTCTACCCAGTGCTATAACACACTACCCTGTGAAAACATTCCCATAGTTATCCCCTGGGAAGCATGAAGGGAATCTGTTCCTTGGGGATAGAACAGGAGTGTTCTACTTTCATTTATCCAGTTATCTAAGCCCACAGTGCCTACCTTCCTCAGCTTAACTCAACTCTGTCTTTATCACAATAGCAGAAAATCAGATTAAATTTAATTATGATTAAAACAAGAAACACACCTCAACATTTAAATCAGTATCACTATGAAAAGCCAGCTTTGTTTTAGTAGGAGGAACCAACTCCTGTTTGTCATGGTTGATGACAAGTTTAAGTATAAATTTGCTAAAACCAGAGGAAAACTAGGATTCTAAGCTTCATTTTTTATCCTGATTATTCAAAAAAGTTTAAGATCCATCTTTATGATAAGGAAAGGCTGTAGAGAAGTTCAGAAAGTTAGGAGTCAAATCAGAGCAGACCAGCTGTTTGGCCTTGAGCAAATTACTTAATTTCTGTATGTATGGACAATGTGCTAAAAAACAAAGACATCACTTTGTTGACAAAGGTCTGTATAGTCAAGGCTATGGTCTTTCCAGTAGTCATATATGGATGTGAGAGCTGGACCATAAAGAAGGCAGAATGCCAAAGAATTGATACTTTGGAACTGTGGTGCTGAAGAAGACTATTGAGAATCTCGAAGGCAAGGAGATCAAACCAGTCAATCTTACAGGAAATCGACGCTGAATACTCATCGGAAGGACTGATGCTGAAGCTGCAGCTTCAATACTTTTGCTACTTGATGTGAAGAATTGACTTATTGGGAAAGACCCTGATGCTGAGAAAGATTGAAAGTAGAAGAAGAGGGTGACAAAGGATGAGATGGTGGGATAGCATCATTGATTAAATGGACATAAACTTGGGCAAACTCCAGGAGATGGTGAGGGACAGGGAAGCCTGGTATGCTACAGTTGATGGGGTGGCAAAGAGTCAGACATGATTTGGTGACTAAACTACAACAACAAAATATTTCGTTGCTCCTATATGAAATAGCCAAGTGGGATTTTTGTATCACACGATCATTTTGGAGTGAAAAGTGGAATAATGCATAGATTTTTATGTCTGTTACATAGTAGATTCTCAGTTAAGATGAGTTTCCTGCCATTCAACATCTTCCATTTCTTTTTACATGAGACTATTAATACTGTTGTCTATGATCATATTTGCAAATATGCTACAAATTTAATAAGTTTGGTTAGGTTCTCCTTTTCATAGAGTGTTTTTTTGTTTGTTTGTTTTAAAGATGAACTAGCCCAAATTTTGCTTCAGTCACTTCTGGTCTGGATACAGTAAAAAAAAACAGGAGGCTGACAGCTGAGAGGACAATGTAATAGCCTGTAAGTGAGAGGGAGATGAGTCGAGAGCAACTCATTTTTCCTAGGGACAGTTATGCACATGATCTTTTACAACTTCAATTTGTTAGCAATGCATAAGTCATTATTTTGGGATTAAAAAAAATTACTCAAAGAAGTTATGTCTAGTAGAAAAATCTGTTGAATGAGGGAAGGTCAATTATGAAAATTAAGTGCTAGCTATTCTCAAATATCATTATCCCTCTTATGTTTCTTACTATTAACATATGCAAGGATAACAAAAGTTAACCATTAAGAGAACCCATTTCATGCTTCTGAATTTCATAAAGGGTATTCTTTGGTACAAACAAAAGATGAATGGGTTCATATTATCATCAATATTTGCAATATGGAATACCAGTTTACCAGACAAAAATTATATATATATTTTGAAACCATGCTACTTATATCTTAAGGTTCAAAATTAAGGCTTTTCAACTGAATACAGGAAATGAATATTCACCACATTGCTTGGGTAAATCAAGAAAATGTTCATTTAATCTGTGAGAATCTATACACTTGGTTCAATTTGAACTATACCTTGATTTTACTTGTAAAAGCCTAACATATTTGGGCAGGAATTTTGCTTCTGACTCTAGGCTACTGAAAATAAGTTTCATTTCTCAGCAAAATGTGTTCTGCGGACTCAGCAGAAGTATTAACCTTCCCTTTTTTAAAGAAAACAATCAATATCCATAACAAGTAGATAGAGTGGGTCATTCTATTTATTTTTAAATTTTACGTGGGCAAGAAAACTAGGGTTCAGATAAAGGAAAACTTCTACCCACTTTTCTAAAGGGTCAGATTTATAAGAACTTAAAATCCCATTAAAAATCTAAAGTGGGAGAAAATGGTGAAAAAACATCTCTTCTAAGCTTTAATTTGGTTGCTATTTGTTTTCATAATTATGGAGAATAACAGTTTAAATGATCAATTATGCTCTCAAAGCAAAGACAAGACACCAGCTGTACCTGAGTTTGCCAGTGAACATTTTTAAACTTTGGAAAATGAGTGTGGGTTTGAATGAATAAAAAAGTCTGAAAGTGGAATCTAATGAACAAATTACTTCAATTATTTTCAAACTTCAATAATTTAAAGATTTTAAAGACTTGATGTGCACATATCAAAGAATTTGAATTTTGCCTTCATTTTAAGGTACTTTCAGTTAAAATTCAAGCCTCTGACAATATTTTAAGATTATATATATGGACAGACACTTAAATACACACACAAATAATGTATTTTTGTTGTTCAGTCACTCAGTCATGCCTGACTTTGTGACCCCATGGACTTTAGCATGCCATAATGACAATATGTATAATTATATTTTAGCCTTAAAGATTTATATGTATACACACATTTTACATATAGCAAAAAATTAGATTTTACTTTCCAAATTGAAAAAAGCATCTTAGAATATATGTATGTATACATATACATATATAGAGTTAATAAGTCAATGTAATCATAATATCTTCTGTGAACAACTGAATTCCTAAAAGCAATCAGTTTCTTTTAGTATTTTTTTCTAAAAGGCAGAAATTCTTAAGAATTTAAATGGAAATACAGAGCCATTTTATTCTATCTCCTCTAAAGTGTCGATTTAGATACAGCAAGTACAAATTCCCAGCTACTGCAGCTACTAAGTGGAGCTTAAATAAAACCGGTGGGAGGCTGAGAGGAGAGAGAAGGCACAGGGAACACCAGAGTCCGTCTTCTTGAGTTCATATGCTAATTACGACTCTTAGCATTGTGTGAATAAGTAAGTTACTTAAATCTCTCTAAGTCTCCATTTGCTTATCAGGAAAATGGGAAAATAATTCTCAAAGAGTTGTGGGAATTAGAGAAGCTATAACTGTACTCAGCGTTTACTTGGACTTCCCTAGTGGCTCAGAATGGTAAAGAATCCGCCTGCAATGTGGGAGACCCGGGTATGATTTCTGGGTTGGGAAGATCCTTCGGAGAAGGGAATATCTACCTCCACTATTCTTGCTAGAAAATTCCATGGACAGAGGAGCTTGGCAGGCTACAGTCCATGGGGTCGCAAAGAGTCAGACCCAACTGAGTGACTAACACTTTCAGTATTTATTTAGTGCTTAGATTATAATATCATATTAAAGAAAATGAAAATAAAGGAAGAGAGGGAAGATGACACCAAAGGCCTTCACTGTTAGCTACAATTTAAACTTAAGAAAGCCCAGGGTTTGCTCTTCTCTTTCTTTGTCTTCCCACCTCTCATAGGTATTCACTCTAATGTGGTTTAGACCAGGTGCCTCAGTGAACTGTTACTAGGGGCAGGAGACAGTAGTGTTTAAAAGGAGAGGTTAAATCCTACTGTTCTAGAGGCATATTGACCTTGAATTTCCTCCTCTGGTTTGCTTTTCTTTCTAAAAACTTGACTCACATGACTAGTGTGGTAAGAAAAGCCCCTGGGCATCTTCCTTCTCCTCATACATCTTTTTCCTATCCCCCTCTTCTTCTGGCCCTTTCAGAACTTTTTTTCTCCCACCAAAAGGCCAGTGGGAACCAACATGGATGGAGGGGAAAGTGAACAGCATCATTTGTTTTTCTTAGGCCTATCTTCAGTCTAAGAAAGTTTATGCAGTTCACACATGGTCCAGCCTAGTTTACCAGGGAAAGCTCCTCGTTAGAGTTAGAGGACAGGGCAAGCTCTTATTAGTAAGTCAAAATATGCCAGATTCCACTTAGTCCCTGGATACAAATATTATTAACATTAATATTTAATATCCAAACACTGCTCCCCTAATAAACACACATTAAGACTTTACCCCCAATATAGAGTTATATACCAAGTGTGTCCGCCATACTAACTTGTGCTATATCTGCCATCTCTTTGGTAAAGTGCTGGTTTTCACATTGCTTCCTGCAAGTCGTTTGGGAAAAGCATTCTTCTAACACTACTGCCCTCCAGGAAAATGCTGTTTCCTGGTGTACTGCTTCATGGAATCAGCTGGAATGTGCCACTGTGTTCTAGGCACTTTATAAACTTTAGAATCTAGGACCCAAAGTGAAAGTGATCTTAAGTTTCACAACGACTTTTGCCCAAATGGCCTAGGTTTCTGAACAGCAGGCAGAAAATGATCACATTCATATAACATACATAAGATAATGTCCAGAATGCTGATCGTCAAACATTATGAATGGATTGTTGCTGTTGTTCAGTCACCCAGTCATGTCCAACTCTTTGCTACCTCATGGATTACAGCATGCCAGGCCTCCCTGTCCCTCACCATCTACCAAAGTTTGCCCAGGCTCATGTCTCTTTCATTGGTGATGCCTTCCAGCCATCTCATCCTCTGATACCCTCTTCTCCTTCTGCCCTCATTATTTCCCAGCATCAGGGACTTTTCCAATGAGTCAGCTGTTCACATCAGATGACCAGAATATTGGACCTTCAGCATCACTCCAACAAGCATTCATTAAGATTGACTGGTTTAATTTCCTTGTTGTCCAAGGGACTTTCTATAAGGGTATTTTATGAGATTTTTTCATTTTATTCTTTGCATTTTACTGTTTGGAATACTGTTTCTAATTAGCTTATATCAAATTTTAAATTTAATTTATTGAAGTATAGTTGTTTTTCAGTGCCATGTTAATTTCTTTTGTATAGCAAAGTGGCTCAGCCATACAAAAAAATGAAATAATGCCATTTGTAGCAACATGGATGCAACTAGAGATTATCATGCTAAGTGAAGTAAGTCAGAAAGACAATGAAGATATCATATGAGATCACTTATATGTGGAATCTAAAATACCACACAAATTACTTCATCTATGAAACAGAAACAGTCTCATACACACAGAGAACAGACTTGTGGTTGACAAAATGGGAGGGAGGCTGGGAGAGGGGTAGACTGGGAGAGGGGTTAGTAGGTGCAAGTTAGGCTTCCCAGGTGGTGCATGAACCCACCTGCCAATGCAGGAGACCTAAAACATGCAAGTTTGATCCAGGGATCAGGAAAATCCCCTGCAGGAGGGCATGGCAACCCACTCCAGTATTCTTGCCTGGAGAATCCCACAGACAGAGGATCCTGGTGTGCTACAGCCTATAGGGTTGCAAAGAGTCGGACATGACTGAAGCGACTTAGCACACACACACAGCTGCAAACTATTACATATAGAACAGATGCATAACAAGATCCTACCATTTAGTACAGGGAACAATATTCAATACTCTGTGATAAACCATATTGGAGACAAATATGAAAAGAATGTGTATATATGTATAACTAAAGCTTATACCAGTTTTATGATCAAAAAAGTAAAAAAATAAATCAACATATAAAGTTATATTCCTTAAAATAAGACTCTTCTATCTGCTTCCCCCAGCCCCTTTCTGGCAAGTAAGATCTAGTCCTGTAAGTCAGCTAGAGAAGAGGTTTCTTTGTCTTCCATCTCATCATCTCCACCTCAGGAATCAGTACACAAACCTGTCTCTCCTTCTTTAGAAAAATAAAAATCACCAAATGAATCTAGACTGGAAGTATACTGAAGGCTAGTAAAATAGTTGACCATCATAATTATTTGACAAAGTTCAAAGACAAAATTAAATTACACACAAGCAGCGCTAATTTCAATAGGCCTGTATCCCTCAGACCCATTCACTCACTTTGTTACTGGGTTCAGTTTCATATTTAGATTTCAGATTCCTGTCTTGTTAGGCTTTAATCATATAACTAATTGGCTAATTATTCCTATTTTTGGAGTCAGTCATAAACTTGGTACACTGAGTCTATATTTTCTTACATGCTGTCAATAAAAATGTACATCAGACTAAATCTCTGAGTTCAATGGCCCACTATTAATGAACTCACTAACTGGTTTGTTCAAGCAGATCCAAATACTCTTATCTTTACCATGATCCTGTATATATATTTTTTTCATTTACTCATGATAGAATACCATGAGAAATTTTCCTAAGTACCTTCCTGAATTGATGTTAAATGAACCATTCCACTAAGTCCTGAATTTTTCCTATTTTTTTGTCCTAAGAACATAGCTACTCATTATTGGTACTGCTTTATTTTCTAAGTGCTTCAAAGAATCTGTTCAAGAGTTCAATCAAGACTATCTCCAGAGATCAGAAACTGTCCAGAGTTTTTGACATTCACTTTACTTTCTCATTTTAAAACACAATCCTATTTGCCTAGCTTTACTTTCTTGGCATTTCTTTGTTTACATAATTCCTAAAAATAAATATCTGTTTAAACAATCACAATTGAATCTGTAAGTTTAAATAACCAATGTTTTTGGACCTGAAGAGGACTTGAATTTATTTTAATACTCAAGGTTTTATATAAATATTATATATTTAGATTTCATTTATATATATTAATGTATATATATATCTTCAATTTCATTTAACCCTGCTTGTCATATAATTGATTCTCTTTCAAGAGGTATGCCTCTAACATTTTGGGACACAGATGTAAGAATAGATTTGGAAATCCACATAACATGATGAAGATGAAACACCTAAATGTTAAAATGAGCTGACTGATTGTTCAAGTACTGTGTTAATATTACTACCGTCATAAATACACCTTCAAACCATTCTGGGCTCCTTAGTGTTGTGTGCCATTTTCCCATCTCCAAATCTGTCCACCTTAGACAGCTGCCTATACACAAATATATAAACACCTCAATTCACAAACCCAATATCTGCCCATACATTCTCTCATCTGCAAGTAACTACACCAGAGAAAATGAACCCAGGGAAGAAGCTTGAGCATATCTTCAAATGGGCTTGGGACACTTGGTTAGGAATTTTGGAGCATGAGGAGAAGAGAGGGCGTGGGCTCCATGTGGGTACTGGGATTTCTGGTTCAGTGCAGAGAGGCTTCTCTTGGGCTGGTCTAAGGATTGTTTTACCTTTGCAGTTGGAAAGTGCATCTTCTTCTTCATTATTTATTAATTTCAGTCTTTGATTTACTGTTCTTGATCATTTCCTCCCTAACTGGAAAAGTATTTCCTAGGAATTTAACATACTGCTTATTCTAGGCTTTTTTCCCTTGAACTTTCTTTTATATTGAAGAACCTCTTCTAAATGCACTGCTCATTGTATGTCTCTATTTCAATTTTTATACATGATTTATATCCTACTATTACACACGCAGACAGACACAACTACCATTTACTGTTTTCCAGAACAGTTGTTGCATAATGAATTAATATTCAAGCATCTATCTTCTAACCATCAACATACCATTCACAAACTATCTCATATCAGGATCTCTGGCTACATTTATTGTTTTGTATTTTTAAAATGATGATTCTCATCCTATCTTCACAAGATTGTTAAAAGGATAAAATATGATAATATATGAGAAAGTGATCATTGAAAACCATAAAATATCATATAAATGAATGGAATTATTGTGGTCAACACTATAAATTTTCCTTAATAATTGAGGAGTATTATTCTTCAATATTGGACTTCTCTGGTGGCTCAGATGGTAAAGCATCTGTCTACAGTAAGGGAGACCTGGGTTAAATCCCTGAGTCAGGAAGATTCCCTGGAGAAGGAAATGGCAACCCACTCCAGTACTCTTGCCTGGAAAATCCCATGGACGAAGGAGCCTGGTGCCCATCGGGTTGCAAAGAGTTGGACACGACTGAGTGACTTCACTTTCTTTCTATTCTTCAATATTACTCATCTATTCCTCACACAAGAAAATTAAAATACCAAGGGAACATTTTATGCAAAGATGGGCACAATAAAGGACAGAAACAGTCAGAACCTAACAAAAGCAGAAGATATTAGGAAGAGGTGCCAAGAATACACAGAACTACACAAAAACGATCTTCATGGCCCAGATAACCATAATGGGTGTGATCACTGATCTAGAAACAGACATCCCAGAACGTGAAATCAAGTGGGCCTTAGGAAGCATCACTATGAACAAAGCTAGTGGATGTGATGGAATTCCCGTTGAGCTATTTCAAATCCTAAAAGATGATGCTGTGAAAGTGCTGCATTCATATGCCAGTAAATTTGGAAAACTGAGCAGTGGCCACAGGACTGGAAAAGGTCAGTTTTCATTCCAATCCCAAAGAAAGGCAATGCCAACGAATGCTCAAACTACTGCACAATTGCACTCATTTCACATGCTAGGAAAGTAACGGTCAAAATATTCCAAGGCAGGCTTCAACAATATGTGAACTGTGAACTTCCAGATGTTGAAGCTGGGTTTAGAAAAGGCAGAGGAACCAGAGATCAAATTACCAACATCCACTGGATAATAGAAAAAGCAAGAGAATTCCAGAAAAACATCTATTTCTGCTTCATTGACTTTGCTAAAGCCTTTGTGGATCACAACAAACTGTGGAAAATTCTTTAAGAGATGGGAATACCAGACTGCCTGACCTGCCTCCTGAGAAATCTGTATTCAGGTCAAGAAGAAACAGTTAGAACTGGACATGGAACAATGGACAGGTTCCAAATCAGGTAAGGAGTACCTCAAGGCTGTATATAGTCACCCTGCTCATTTAACTTTTTTGCAGAAAACATCATGTGAAATGCTGGCCTGGATGAAGCACAAGTGGGAATCAAGATTGCCAGGAGAAATATCAATAACCTCAGATATGCAGATGCTACCACCCTATGGCAGAAAGTGAAGAAGAACCGAAGAGCCTCTTGATAAAAGTGAAAGAGGAGAGTGAATATGCTGGTTTAAAACGCAGCATTCAAAAAACTAAGATCATGGCATCTGGTCCCATCACTTCATGACAAATAGATGGGGAATCAATGGAAACAGTGTCAGACTTTATTTTCTAGGGCTCCAAAAATCACTACAGATGGTGACTTCAGCCATGAAATTAAAAGATGCTTGTTCCTTGAAAGAAAAGCTATGACCAACCTAGACAGCATATTAAAAAGCAGAGACATTACTTTGCCAAGAAAAGTTTGTCTAGTCAAAGCTATGGTTTTTCCAGTAGTCATGTATGGATGTGAGAGTTGGACCATAAAGAATGGAAGAATTGATGCTTTCAAAACTGTGGTGTTGGAGAAGACTCTTGAGAGCCCTTTGGACATCAAGGAGATCAAACCAGTCAATCCAAGGAAATCAGTCCTGAATATTCATTGGAAGGACTAATGCTGAAGATTAAGCTCCAATACTTTGGCCACCTAATATGAAGAACTGACTCATTGGAAAGGACGCTGATGCTGGGAACAATTGAAAGCAGGTGGAGAGGGGGATGACAGAGGATGAGATGGTTGGATAACATCATCAACTCAATGGACAGGAATTGAGCAGACTCCAGGAGCTGGTGATGGACAGGGAGGCCTGGCATGCTACAGTCCATGGGTTCACAAAAATTCAGACATGACTGAGTGACTGAACTGAACTGAATTCCCCACTCACCTACTTTTGAAATATAACTCCATTTTTGGTAATGTTGATCTGTGTTTATTCTTAGAATGAAGGGCTATTTTTTATTATTAGCAGAAATATTGAGCTGAAAGTAACCTTTGTCTGTATGGTTCATTTGTTAATGTGCATTATAAACTTCAATAAGCCAAATGCATAATTAACAAAGTATTCACATAGAAAGGAAAAAAGAATTACAGAAATATCACCATTAGGCATCTGGAATGTTACTTTGATTTCTCCTGTGCCACATGTATTATTGTTATTTATAGTAAACAATATATGGGTATAAGTTAGTTTTATTTTTTCTATTCATATGTACAGTTAACAGTCCTGAAATTAATGATAACTTTCCTGGTCAAAGTTTTTTTATTAATATGCTCTTGCCTCTTTAAAATGCTACCACTGGATTTTAGATTCTCTTAGCTCTGTAAGAGAATTATTCTTTTCTCTGAAAACCTCTGTAACCAATGACAAAAACGTACACAGAAACATTTCCCTTCCAAAAGCTTGGCAAAAATTTTCTGAGTGTTCATCCAAGATGTTTCTAGCTGTGAATTTCCCGTTAGTCCCTCGCTTTTCCTAGACCAGCAAAGTTAATCCAGGAAATTTTTCTTAGTCACTTCCTATCTGGGTGACCTATATTTATGAACGAGGAGCCTCAGTTGTATTATCTCCATAGCTACAGGCTAAAATATCTTTATCTTCTCATTTCATTCATGAGCCTTCTGTCCTTACCAGTCACAAATCATGCTATCTCAGGCACAGAGTTAATTTGATGTTCTTAACTGACCCTGACATAGTAAACATTAAGGAAATTAATAATGTCCGCTGTTTACACAATCACTTTATCCAGAAAAAGGTGTCAATCTTGCTAAGGTCTATTATCATCTAGGACTAATAGGACTATTTTGCTAAAATACTACCCATACAGCCCACTTTATGTTATAAAACTTCCACAAAGGTTACAAAAGTTTACTAAAAGATGTTTAGAATAAGAGTCATTTTAATATGCTAAAGCAGAAGATAGGTAAAATTGGATAAGACCTAATTTTAAATCCCTATCAACTTTTTTCAGTCAGTAAGAACAATGTTAAAATGAACATAATGATTAAAAAGTACTTGAAATCTGGAGTGTCTGAAATCATAGCTCAATCAAACATGTAGGACAGATTTTTATGTGTATCCAAATATACTTGTGTTGAAGTGGTTGTGTGTGTGTGTGTGTGCATGTGTGCTTAGTTGTGCCTGACGCTTTTGATCCAGTGGATTGTAGCCTATAGGCTCTTCTGTTCATGAGATTTTCCAGCAAGAAGACTGGAATGGGTTGCCATTTCCTCCACCAGGGGATCTTCCTGACCCAGGGATCGTACCTGTGGTTCCTGAGTCTCCAGCATTGGCAGGCAGATTCTTTACCCCCGGAAGTGACAATAAAGAATTTAATTACAAATAACTCAAAATATGAAGCAGTGCTTTCTATTTACTTTTGCTCCATATGATTTTTTTTGACCATTGTATAGGTGCAAAGGAGGAAGAATAAATGGGAAGGAGAAGCTAGAGGCACAATGGAGAGAAAGTTCTGTCCTCTCAGTTCTGTAAACAACTTTTTCTAGTTGCCGATTCAGCTGTGAGCTTTGCTCATAAGTAAATATGGAACTCACTGGCTATAAGATGGGTCATTCTTTGAGCTGACATAGGCTGAAGAGTTATTTTGTGTAAAGCATTTCACCAAGCACATCCCAAAGAAAATGCTCAGGTCAAGCATTTCTGTCTCCTCACTTTTACCTCTAAAGGAAAGTTCACTCTGTATGTGTTTTTTAAATTTGTGCCACTTCTAAGGGAGCAGAATTTGCAGAATTCCTACCTTTCACAAATCCTGGACTAGATGTTCGATCCCGGAGGATAAGGGTTCATGTAGGAGTGGGTGCAGGAACGAGTAGTGTTCATTTGACAGGAGGAGCTATAAAGCATAAACACTAAGATTTTGATCTAATCATGTTAAACATCCAATCGATATTTTGTTACACAACGTACTTTTTCCTGAATAATCTTGACTGGCTTTTTGTCTTATAAACGTAATACTATCAACTAAAAATATGAGTTTTTAATAGAATATGCCTTATTGGGGCTTAATAAAATGGTACCTTTCAGGTTTACCCTTGCAATAAATTTTTCAAGGTGCCTGGGAGAATATTTAAATTGTTTAACGTCGTTTTGTACATAGCTCCCAAATGAAGATAGCTCACACTCACTCACACATACACACACACACACACACACACACACCACTTAGCAGCACTGATAAGAGATAAAATATCATCCATACATTAGCCATTGGAAATTAATTACACATGTTAAATATGTATTCCCAAACTAGATTGGCATCCAAATGAATGCTTAGATCGTTGATCTTATAAGAAGCACATTTCTCTAGTGAATGGGTTAAACTACTGCTGTCAGACTGAATATAATTAGCCCTGCTGATATGCAAAGAATTGCTCTGTCAGGAAATGTCACTGTCATTGAGTGCTGTTCCTTGTCTGCATTCAGTTCTCTGTCTGGCTCAGAAAATTTTAATAACAGGTTGGAATTCACATGTAAAATTTTAACCAATTTTCATAAAAAATACCTTATTTCATTCTCATTTTGCTCTCATATAATTTTTGGTTGTCATAAAATAGGATACTAAACACATCTTATTTCCTTAACTTTCATTGCCTTTTGTCCTTAGAAGATAGACATTTACAGTTCATCTTTTCCCTTAGTACTTTTCAAATCTTTAATGGGAGTTTAAATTTCATTGAAAATGACAAGAGAAGGGGCAGTGAGAAGCAGGAAGTTAAAGAAAAGGATATGAGCAAAGTTACCTCTCCTGTGCCTTCAAGGAGAGGGATTTCTTTAATCTTAGGTGTCCCGGGAATATGAAACTGTTACTGAAATGTTAAAAGGAACAGCTTTAATCAACAAAAATGTTAGTTTAAAGATTGTCATTAATCAGGGTCCAGTGCAGTCAAAAGTCAGATGCTTCATTACATAATATACTTGAGTATATATGAGTATATTATCTAGAATCACTCTCCAGTCTTTAAAAAAAAAAAAATCCTTTGTAGGAAACACAAAGTATTGAGGGCAGAGGTATTGTTTTAATCTCTTTTTTAAGTGGAAGTATATAATTTTAGCAAAAGAGAGAAGATGTGAACTTATAAAAATTGGTTACATAGTCAAAAAAGATTTTCCTCTGAGGTTCGTGATAACAAAATTAAGGACTCCTAGCAAGCAACAATAAAAGAAGAAGGAATTTTCTGTGAAGACAGTTAGTCAAGAGTACCTGAAAAGGAAATCTCACTAAGGAGAAATAGATAGTTGAAATTAAAATTGATACTGTGAAATATTTATGATTAGAAACATAAGGAGTTGTTTCCTGATATTTGGTTATTCTAGAAAGAATCAATAAGGAAGATGAGTGGGGTATGTTTGTGGTTAGAGTATGTTTGTGGTTTCAAACATCTATAAAGCAACACAAACCAAATAGATTATTAAAAAATTAAATTTTAACACAAGTAGAGAATATTTTTCCCGGTTTTATTGCAACAAGTGCTTGCAACATAAGAGAAGAACATAATCCTTAAAACACAGAGGAAGCAGCACAAGCGCTACTATACTTGTAGTATGCTTATAGTATAGTGTAAAGACGTGAAAAGTGAAATTGAAGTCGCTCAGCTGTGTCCAACTCTTCGGGATCCCATGGACAGCAGCCTACCAGGCTCCTCCATCGATGGGATTCTCCAGGCAAGAATACTGGAGTGGATTGCCATTTCCTTCTCCAGGGGATCTTCCTGATTGCCATTTCCTTCTCCAGGGGATCTCCCTGACCCAGGGATCAAACCCAGGTCCCCTGCATTGCAGGGATCGAACCCAGGTCCCCTGCATTGTGGGCAGATGCTTTAACCTCTGAGCCACCAGGGGAGCCTATATAGTATAGTGTACTTTAGCCTAAAGAAACAGATTTGTAAATGCTTTGGCCTTAAAATGCATTTAAACATGATTTCCATGGGGGGAAAAACATGGTAGGATGAAAATAAGAGAGACCACAGTTAGAAGAAAGCAGACTGAGAAATGAAAGCACTGATATAAGAAAAACTGAAAAGTAACTAGAATTCAATAACTGAATTTTAATCTACAGAGGGGATTGCAAACAGATTATATGTTACAGAAATTTCAATGGCTGATGTCAGAAACAGCAATGGAAAGGAAATGTTGAATTCAAATATAAACTATATTTAAGTTACGAGAAATAGTATAATTCAAAGTGAATTAGTAATTCTTAAGAATAGGAATGAACCAATAAAATAACTAACACTTACTGAATGTCTACCACAAACCAGGCACTCTTCTAATTAACTCATTTGAATCTCTTAATCTCATATAAATTATTAATTATTATATTACTACATCTATTTTATAAATGAGAAAATAGAGGGACAGAGAGGGTATTTAACATGCCTGAAGTCATACAGGAAGTGGAAGAGCAAGGTTTCCAACTCATTCTGGTTCCAGAGCACTGTATGTATAGCAGTTAAGCATCACACAGAGATGAAAGTAAAATCATCAAACTTAAAAACTTAGCTATTTGCCAAAAGGACCATAATATCTGACATAAAGGATTTTTCATATATCATGCAAAATATATGGTGATACTAGCAAATATTTCTTCAAGAATAATTACAATTTTATAGGATACAAATTTACATGCCTCCCCCTACCCAAAAAAAAAAAATTGAAACAAAGTTCAGGCTGATTTCATACCTTCCTGAAAATTACAGTGTAGAAAACAAGGATATAATATATACAACTTTTAAAGGAGTGAGGTTGTCACTAGTTTATAATATCTAGAGAACTTACCACTTGTATTTCAATTTGGCAGAAAAACAATTACAGATAAAATCTAGAGAGCTTTGCAATCATCTTTTCAGTTTTTAAAAACCATAATAATTAAAGAGAATTAGGATTAGAAATCATTATAAATACTGTAACATATACCAGTAAATGGCTAAAAAATATAAGTATTAAAATTAGTTCCTGACCTTGTTCAATGTCAACCACTCTCCTACACACACACACACACATACACAAACACACAATCTCTCCTCCTTTCCTTCTTTTGAAAAGCAGATTTTTTTTCTTTAGCTGCATTTTCTTAAAGCATACTTATGAATACATTCATTTTCCTTTCTCCCAAAGAAAGCCAAAACTAAAAAAGACACACTGTCTTTCCCTGGAGATTCCTGGAGTGCTACATGCTAAAAGTTGCAAAATCTACAGTTGCAAAATCTAGAGATTGCAAAAGAGAAAGCTGCTGACAATTTTAATGAACCTCATTTCTAAATACAAATGAAAAAATATAAATAATTGTAAATAAAAACACAGCAATTTATTAAAGATGTAATACATGATTACAAAGTAAACTATATCCTAAGAACATGAGATTGCTTATTATTGAGAAATATATTCATATAAAGCATCTCATTAATAAATTAAAAAATTATAAGACACTGAAATTGCATTTGATAAAATCTCATACATTTCTTAAATCTCAGTACATCAGTAATTAAACATACTTTCTTCACATGATAAAGAATTTCAATTTCAAACCATAAACCAAAGTCCTATTAAGTAGTGATGTTCCCATTTATAGCAGGAGTAAGACAAGAATAAGTATGTATACTGAGATTCTTTTTTTTGAGGGATTTGTTAACAGATATTTAAATAGATCAAGAATAATTGAGTTTTTTTTTTTTTTTTT
>SJYV01027193.1:24661-52444 GCA_006410875.1 Neotragus pygmaeus
CTTCCATATATATGCGTTAGTATACTGTATTGGTGTTTTTCTTCCTGACTTCCTTCACTCTGTATAATAGGCTCCAGTTTCATCTACTTCATTAGAACTGATTCAAATGCATTCTTTTTGGTAATATTCCATCGTGTATATGTACCACAGCTTTCTTATCCATTCGTCTGCTGATGGACATCTCGGTTGCTTCCATGTCCTGGCTATTGTAAACAGAGCTGCGATGAACACTGGGGTACACGTGTCTCTTTCAATTCTAGTTTCCTCGGTGTGTGTGCCCAGTAGTGGGATTGCTGGGTCATATGGCAGTTCTTTTTTCAGTTTTTTAAGGAATCTCCACACTGTTCTCCATAGTGGCTGTATTAGTTTCCCTCTTCTCTACACCCTCTTCAGCATTTATTGTTTCTAGACTGTTTAACTTATATGCATAGTACCTCATGAGAAACACTGGGATGGATGAAGCACAAGTTGGAATCAAGATTGCCGGGAGAAATATCAATAACCTCAGATAAGCAAATGATACCACTCTTATGGCAGAAAGTGAAGAAGAACTAGAGCCTCTTGATGAAAGTGAAAGAGGAGAGTGAAAAATTTGCCTTAAAGCTCAACATTCAGAAAACTAAGATCATGACATCTGGTCCCATCACTTTATGGCAAATTGATGGGGAGACAGTGGCAGACTTTATTTTTGAGCTCCAAAATCACTGCAGATCATGACTACAGCCATGAAATTAAAAGATGCTTGTTCCTTGGAAGAAAAGTATGACCAACCCAGAGAGCATATGAAAAGGCAGAGACATTACTTTGCCAACAAAGGTCCATCTAGTCAAGGCTATGGTTTTTCCAATAGTCATGTATGGATGTAAGAGCTAAACTATAAAGAGAGCTGAGTGCAGAAGAATTGATGCTTTTGAACTGTGATGTTGGAGAAGGCTCTTAAGAGTCCCTTGGACTGCAACGAGAGCCAATCAGTCAATCCTAAAGGAAATTAGTCTTTAATATTCATTGGAAGGACTGATGCTGAAGCTGAAACTCCAATACTCTGTCCACCTGATGCAAAGAGCTGACTCATTTGAAAAGACCCTGATGCTGAGAAATATTGAAGGCTGGAGGTGAAGGGGATGACAGAGGATGAGATGGTTAGATGGCATCACTGACTCAATGGACATGAGTATGAGTAATCTCTGGGAGTTGGTGATGGACAGGGAAGCCTGGCATGCTGCAGTCCATGTGGTTGCAAAAAATCCGACAGGCCTGAGCAACTGAACTGAAATGAACTGAAGGCAACCAGCAGAAATGAAGACTAGAACCTAATAGAAGCTAAACTCAAGGAAAGAGTACAGAAAAGATGTTGGAGAAGATACATAACAGATTTAAACATGTTGGAGACTGGATCCTAGAGAAGATCTGTTTCCTGACACAGAGCTTCCCCAATTTAACTGCTGGTTAGCCTAATTCTCCAAATTGCCCTGGTCACTCCACTGCTAGCTCACCTGAGGGAAAGTGAGACAAGAAGGGAACTTATAAGAAAGAGGCTACAATTTTAACAGATTGTGGTTAAAATACCTTTTGCAAATCTTATAAAATATAATAATATGAACATATTGCTAGGCCCTGTTACCCAGGGCCCATGCAAGCAGGGTATTCCTAAGTTTTAAACTGCAGTAACTAGTGGTACATCTGACACAGTCCGTGAAACAAATCATGGTACAGATTAATCATACAAAGCAGTAGAGGAGAAAGTAACACTAAGGTTATAGTTTTCATGTTTCATCTTCTAAGAATTGGATGCCATATCTTTAAAATGCCACTGGCAGATTCATTTTGCTGCTTTTCTGTGTGTGATTACCAAAGGCAAAAAGCAGGTATGTGTATGTGTTTGTGTGTGTAAATGGACACAGGAAATTATGCAGTAATTATCTCTGAGTAAATTGTGAAATTGGCTAAGCAGAATAAGATATTTAAGACAAATCATTACATGTTTAAAGATATGTAAATATCCCCTTCTTTATCAGAGTTGCCCAATAAGTCTACCTATTAGTCACTCATACCCATTGACCAATAAGGCATTTGATTGTGGAAGTCAGGAGTTGGAGATAGGGGAATCTATTACAAAAAGAAGGCTGAATTAACATGGATAAATTTTTAAACTTTCAAATATGTTAGGTGCCATCAGATCATTGTCTTTAAGCTTTTAAATTTTGATACCCTTGAGGGCTGTGCAGAAATATATCCTGTGTGATTTATAAATGCCATTCTTGTTTTCTTTTTAAATATATTTCTAGAACCCACTTCATTTAGAGTTTTTAATAAATGGAACAGATGATTCAGAAAAAGTATGGAGTATCTATTCACCAGAATTAAGCCAGAGGCTGAATCTCTACTAAGGTTTGGCAAAGACAGTAATCATTATCTGACTCTATACATACAAGAAAGATGAAGTCTATGTATGGAGTAACATGATTTTGCCAGAATAGTAAAAGATGCTAGAAGCTGTGGATTTTGGATGAAGAAGAAAGATGTGGTAGGTAAACTTGAGAAAATATAGAGCATAAAATTAGGTTAAGAATCTTAAAATTCTACAAAAGCAATCAATAATACCAGGGGACTCAAAGAATGGGTGAAAACATTTTTCTTTTTATTACAGAGGAGATATAATTGAATGTAAGCTCTGTGCCCTCTGACACTGCTATGAGATCATAAATTTAAAAGTTAATATGTTTCTCTGTAGCTTGAGGTCAATGCTGTATTCATAGTATAATAAATAATACATTTCTGACAATCATTGATCACAAAAGTTTCAGGAGAAAGAATATATCCCAAGAAAGTCTTTACTCTATGGTGCAAAGTTTCCTTGTTTTTTTCTTACTTTTCAATCTGCTTATTTTCTTTATATGATTCTATTCCTTCACTCACCTGTCAGATGGTAATCTTCCTGCAGGTTCATCTCCACAAATATTATATTTGTTTTCTGCATAGTCTTTTTTGTAACCCTCCACAATGGATTGTTTTACATATGCTGAGAGTTCATACAAACTTATTCTGTCTCAAACTTTCCTCTGAGTCCACTGGTCATTTCGAATTGCATATCTACATATAAGATTACATTTACCCTCTGCCAAGCTCATTCCTCCTATTTCTAATCTTCACTAATAATACCATGTTACCCAAGGCCTGTCCCCCACAAAAATGGAAACTGTCCAGAATCCCCTCTGTCTTAATTCTCAAATCAAACTCTCAAAGTCAGGAACAATATAAAGCAGTGGTCAAGTGTTTAGTTCAAAGTGTGACCACGTCATTCACTAGCTGTATGAAGTTATATATATCATTTAGCTTCTCTGTGCCTGTCTTACAAGGTGGTTAAGATGATTAACTGGATAATGTATGTTCAGTGCTTAGAGCATTGCTTGGCACTTACTAAATGCTCAATAATTTATTATTGCTCACCTCTATGCCTTCATACATGCTGTTTCCTCTGCTTGGAATGTCCTTTCCAGGATGTTATTATAATTTAGATGCCCGGCTGATCACAGAGAGCAGAAGCATCTGGGATGCTGTCTTTACTGATAGATGGGCTTCTGGTTGGAATGAGTATCCTACGAATTATAAGTAATAAATCTCTTCTAATTTAAGGGACAGGTGATTCAGACTGTTGATTTTAATTCTGGCAAATCAGTGAAGAGCAAAGTGAATATAATTATTCTGGCATGGAAGGAACAGGTCACATAATAAAACTAGTATCAAACCCTTTGTTAGGGGATTCTTTAGGCCTTGTGTAAATTCTTTGAGTACATCCCATAAAAGAAGATATCTTAAAGAGCAGAAAAGCGTGTCTTACCTAATGTCGTATCTTTAATACCTGATAGAGTTTCTTGCTTATAATGGGCAAGTCTATTTTTTACAAGAAAAAGAAAAGAACAGAAATGAAGGGAAGGAAGGTAGAAAATAGATGAAAAAATATATAAAATAATGCACACAAAGAAGAAAATATTTTTCTGAGTATAATTAGCTGTTCAGTTCAGTTCAGTTCAGTCACTCAGTCGTGTCCGACTCTTTGCGACCCCATGAATCGCAGCATGNCCTGCCTTCAATCTTTCCCAGCATTGGGGTCTTTTCCAATGAGTCAGTTCTTCGAATCAGGTGGCCAAACTATTGGAGCTTCAGCTTTAGCATCAGTCTGTCCAATGAATATTCAGGACTGATTTTCTTTAGGATTGACTGCTTTGATCTCCTTACAGTCCACAGGACTCTCAAGAGTCTTCTCCAACACCACAGTTCAAAGGCATCAATACTTTGGCACTTAGGTTTGACAAATGATATTATGTATATTTTCATATGTTTATTATTTCTATATATTCTTTGGTGACATGTCTGTGTTCTTATCTTTTGCCTATTTTTTAAAAATGGGCTGCTTTAATTGCTCTTGGTATATTTTTGATACAAATTCATTATCACACATGTATCGTACAACATTTTCTCCTAGTCTGTGGCTTATCTTTACATTCTCTTATCAATGATTTTCACAGAGATTTTGAATTTTAAAAAGTCCAAACTATCAATATTTTCATTCACGGGTTGTGTTTTTGGTGTTGTATCTAAAAACACTTTTACCAAGGTCACATAGATTTCTCCTGTTTTCATCTAAAATTTTGATACCTTTGCATTTCATATTTGTATATAATAAGTTCAGAAACATTCCCCCTTCTTCTGTGTTTTGGAAGATTTTGAGAAGAACTGGTACTAATTCTTTTGCGCATGTCTGAAGACATTGTGTCNAGGGAGGCCTGGCGTGCTGGGATTCATGGGGTTGCAAAGAGTCAGACACGACTGAGCGACTGAACTGAATTGAAACTGAACTGATAGGCCACAATATTTCCAGAGAGAGATGAAGGCTCTCTCAAAATTCTAAATTAAAACAAAACAAGATACAAATAAATAAACAACTAAGTCAAGGAATATTTAAGCACCTAAAACACTGAATACATTCATTATACAAAGTGACAAGAGGAGAGATAAACTGGCTGTTACTGAGGCATGTAAAGAAGCTTTAAAGATAATAAAATATTTGAGCTAGGTGGAAAAAAAAGATAAATAAGAATTTGCTAAACAAAGAGAAGAGGGAAAATTATTCCAGGTAAAGGCAACATTTTCAAAGACAGAAAGTTGGTATATTTGGAAAATTGGGTTTTGAAGAAGCATCAGGCCTATCGGTTGAGAGGTAGAAAGTGAAGTGGAAATTCTTTAAGGCCTCATGGACCATATTGTAAACACCAGAATTACCATCAATTAACGGGAATGGGTAGGAGGAGCCATCACTGTCTGTTAAGGAGGAGAATTGTAAAATTAGGTTTGCATTACAGAAATAAGACAGCACAGTCTCTGAAACAGGAGGTATACCAGCTTTTACATCCCTGAAATTATGAAATTTTCTCCACTGTTGTTACCACTGACAGTAATTAAAAACAGTTGGATGATAAAGTCTGGGGACCTTATTGGCCATGCACAGTCTTAGAGGGTCCCCCCCCCCCCCGCCTTTAAATTAAATCAACATGTCAGCTTTCAGTTTTCTGGTTTTGACATAAAAAGACTGTGCTTATATCTTAAGATTAGAAGAATGGATATATAGTGTGAAACTAATTACAGATAATATTCAGGGATAGATTAAATAATTTCATTTGTTTAACATAAATCACATTGGTGCTTGCTTGAAACCAAATCAATGAAGAAAACAAACTGATACTGAAAGTAGTGTATACAACTATCAAATTCAAAGAAGTAATTTCATCACTGAATGTTGTGTGAACTTTGGCACTTAACTAAATATTTCTGGAGTCAACACATTTATTAGTAAGTGTTATCAGTTTATTAATACATTAGTCAGTAAACACATATTTATTAAGAACATGTTATATATCCAGTTTCTGCTTAAAATTCTATGTAGAAATCTATTATTTTGCAGAGAAAAAAACAGAAAGAATGATTCTTCCCCTAGACTCAGAAAGAGAACCCTCTATAAGTCTGTCTAGTAAACCTTGAATTTGGAGACCCAAAGGGTCCTAGGGATTATTTGCTCCAGGTTAATTATAGTCTGGCTTCCCTAGTGGCTCAGCTGGTAAAGAATCTACCTGACAATGCAGGAGATGCAAGAGATGTGGGCTTGATCCTTGGGTGGGGAAAGATCTCTTGGAGAAGGAAATGGCAACCTGCTCCAGTATTCTTGTCTTGAAAATTCCATGGGTAGAGGACCCTGGCAAGCTACAGTCTGTGGGCCACAAAGAGTCAGACACAACTGAGCATACACACACAATTTTATCCTAGCACTTCCTTACCTAAAACTCTAGTCCTAGAATATATACAAACCAACTTCCCAAGAGCAAAAGTGTTTTTCTCCAAATTTGAATGGAACAATTTTTTTAATTTTGATTTTGGATTGTTTGTTGCAAATGTATAGAAATATAATTGATTTTGTATATTGCTCTTGTTTCCTATGATCTTGCTGATCTTGCATATTTTGTAGTTTTTTTTAAGTGAATTCCTTCAGATTTTCTGTATGTAAGATTCATGTATTTTGTGAACAGAGACAGTTTTACTTCTTAATTTCAAAGTAAATAAATAACTGAATTTTAATAGCAAAAGCAACTTTCCAAGGGTGTGTAAGTATGAGTTTGTAACATATAAAGACCCAGTACATGGAGTACTTTTGAAGAGTCTAATGCTATGAGTAAACAAAATAACTGATTGAAGAAGAAATGGCCTGGAGAAATCTGTATGAAATAACATGAATATGAGCATGAGCTTTAAACTGAGGTTACTATCTCAGTGAATCTCTCAGAGTATTTGTGCTTCTTTTTCAGGATTTTTCCCTGATCAAGGCATTATTTATTTTTTCAATTTCCTTCTAAATATTTTATACAGTAAGAAAGTGCCTACACAGAAAGAAAATTCATTTTCTTGTTGCTANTCTCAGTGAATCTCTCAGAGTATTTGTGCTTCTTTTTCAGGATTTTTCCCTGATCAAGGCATTATTTATTTTTTCAATTTCCTTCTAAATATTTTATACAGTAAGAAAGTGCCTACACAGAAAGAAAATTCATTTTCTTGTTGCTAGTTGAAATAATGAATCTTATAAAGGTAGATGTGTTAATTATGGAACTCTGTAAGATATGCTAATGCTATAAATGCTAGATCTCAAAATCTTTACATTCTCTTATAAACATCAACTTCAAACCTCCCCTCACCTCCATAATTGCATACATGTTCACACACATCCACTGAGAGCCACAGGTAGTATATTTTGTATTTTATAATAGATTTTAAAAAGGATGGAAATTACAACTAAGTCAAATATTAGAGTCAATCAAGTGGAAATGTTCCCTTAATTTTTCACCTGGGGTCATTATAAAATTAAAACCCTTAGGTATTAATATAAATGTAGAATGCCTTGCTTAAAGAAATAAGACAATAAATACCATTTGACTACAGAAAATGAGTAACATTTAAAGGTACGTTTATTTATAGGTAATTTGATTCTATGAAGTAATGGACATTTCAAATTTTTTCCACAATCACTAATCAAATAGTTATATATATATGTGTGTGTGTGTGTGTGTGTGTGTGTGTGTATTTTTTTTTCCCCTTTGATCTCACAAGAAAACATTTCAAAGTAGTAAAAATTGGTGTTTTTCTCTCAAGCAAATGAACTACTGCAAGGCTCCTAATATTTTATCAGTGTAATATTCTAACTTTCTAACATGAGGAAAAAGTACTCGTTATATTGGGAAATGTTTATATTTATCCTTCATATATTTTATAATGTTTTTCATTTGCAAAACTCTTCTAAACAAAACAGCTAAATATAGTTTATAAAATGTCTCCAGGTCCTCAGGAAAAAATTCTATTTTTTTAAGTAACATTGGCTTATAACATTATATAAATTTCATACATACATTATAATTCAGCTTTGTATACACTGCAGAGTTCTAACCATCAAAAGTCTAGTTCCCATTCATCACCATAAAATTAACCTCCTTTACCCATTTTGCCCTCTCCCCACTTCTCCTCCTTTTTGGTAACATCAATCTTTTCTCCATATCTACATGTTTGTTTTTGTTTTGTTTTGCTGTTTTTTTTTTTAATTCCACATATGATCATCATTCTCAGACTTACGTCCCTTGGCATAATATGCTCGAGGTCTATCTATGTTGTTATGAGTTGTAAGATTTCATCTTTTTAATGACTGAGTAATATTCCATTTCATAGAAATACCAGATCTTCATTCATCTGTCCATGGGCACGTAGGTTGCATCCCTGTGTCAACTATTGTAAATACTGCTGGCAATGTACAAGAGTGTGGATAGATTTTAAATTAGTGTTTTTATTTTTCAAATAAATACCCAGAAGTCGAATAGCATACGGTAGGTCTATTCTTAATGAAAAAGTTCCATTCTTGAACCAAGCAAAATATTGACTCAAATTCCTGATTAGGAAAAAATAGCATTTTAATTTAACATGGTACACATTTTAGAATCTGTCTTGGATTCATTTCTCTTGATATATATAGCCATTTTTATTATTACAAATAATTGAATAATTTATAAAATCTGTGGTCTATTTTTTAATAAGTTGCCTTGTAAACTCTCTTTCAAAATAAATAACCCTCTGCCAAGTTTGTAATAATTGACTTCACTTTTCTCAGCTTGCTTTCACTCTCCTTAGCACTTTTATTTACTTAAAAAATTATGTTATAGCACCTGAAACAGACTTTCTCTAACTTGACTGTTGCAAGCTCTAAATATCTCTCACAGTGAGACTATAGAATAAATACTAGATTTCTAGAAAATTCTCTGCCATTGGGGGTGAGTTTATGCTCAGTAAAAGATAGCTAGTAAATATTAAAATCAGAAAGTCACAAATAGGATGAGTAACTAACTGTAACTAAATTTTAAATTGTAAAACATTGTTTGTAATTTTAAAAATGAATCTTAAGATTGTCTTTTATAGTGAATTATCATAGGTTTTTAAAAAACTCCCAGTGAATTTTTTTAAACTGTAAGATTAGAACATTTGTATATTTCAATAAACACTAAATTATGTATATACTATATTCCAAGGACTATACAGTTGCTAGGAGCTGTCATAGACCCTATATGGTTTAAGAGACAAGGCAAACATGAAGACACAGGAGTTAGTTACTATATTCTGTGAATAATGGTGTCACATAAGTCACAGTGTAATTTTAAGGAGGAAGCAATCAACTCCATTGGGTGCAGTGAGAGTTTGGCAAAGCTTTCCAGGAAGAGATGTGGTTAATCTGAATTTTAAAGAAAAGAGATGCATTTTTCTGGGCACACACCTACAATCAAAGTAACAGATGTACCCCAAAACTCCTGGAGTTTACTGTGTCCCTTTGTTTTGTTTTGTGATAAGAATACTTAGTATGAGATTCATCTTATTAACAGATATTGAAACTTACAACACCTTATTGCTAAGTATAGGTGTTGTTTTGTACAGCAGATCTCTTAAACTTACTCATCTTGCATAACTGATACTTGATATTCAGTCTATATCTTAAACTTTACAGATCAGTATCACTGGGGCCACTCATACATATAGATTCTGTAGCCCAGCACCTCCCAGACCTACTGATCAGAGACTTCATGGGAAGAGCCTGGAACCTCTGTGCTCAAGGTGACTTTAATGCCTGGAAAAGCTGGAGAAATACCACTTTTAGGAAGTATATTCCTTCAAAGGAAACCTAGAAAGCTTGGGTGTTCTGTCTATAGATTGAGCTCATGCTAATTAAGGTAATCAAACTGCTCATGAAGCCTCAGTAGTTATGGTTAGTTGATGATTTACTTGTTTATCCCTTCAAAGGGACTGCAAATTTCTTAGGGGTAGAGGATGTATCACTACTAGAATCCCAGCTTTTAGCATGCACAAATATTTGATAAACACTGTTAATACATGAATAAAATGACATTTCAACCATTCACACATAAAATGGCTCCTCTGTGTGTTTATCACTATATATTCAACTACAAAGCACAAGGCTAACCTATTGAGATAACACTTTCGTTGTTGCTAAGTTGTCTAGTTGTGTCCGACTCTTTTTGATCCCATGGACTGCATCATGCCAGGCCTCTCTGTCCCTCACCATATCCCAGAGTATGCCAAAGTTCACGTTCATTGTATCGGTGATGCCATCCAGCCATGTCATCCTCTGACGCCCTCTTCTCCTTTTGCTCTTGATCTTTCCCAGCATCAGGGACTTTTCCAAAGAGTTGTCTGTGAATATCAGATAACCAAAATACTGGAGCTTCAGCTTCAGCATCAGTCCCCACAGTGAATATTCAGGGTTGATCTTCCTTAAGATTGACTGGTTTGATCTCCTTGCTGTTCAAGGGACTTTCAGGAGTCTTCTCCAGCACCACAGTTCGAAGGCATCAATTCTTTGGCATTCTGCCATCTTTATGGTTCAGCTCTCACAACCATACATGACCACTGGGAAAATCANTAAGATTGACTGGTTTGATCTCCTTGCTGTTCAAGGGACTTTCAGGAGTCTTCTCCAGCACCACAGTTCGAAGGCATCAATTCTTTGGCATTCTGCCATCTTTATGGTTCAGCTCTCACAACCATACATGACCACTGGGAAAATCATAGTCTTGATGATACGGGCCTTTGTCAGCAAAGTAATGTCTCTGCTTTTCAACACACTGTCTCCGTTTGTCATTGCTTTCCTGCCAAGAGGCAACCATCTTCTGATTTTATGGCAGAAGTCACCATCTGCAGTGATTTTGGAGTCAAAGAGGAGGAAATCTATCACTACTTTCACCTTTTCTCCTTCTATTTGCCATGCTGTAATGGGACCAGATGCCATGATCTTAGTTTTTTTAATATTTAGTTGTAAGTCAGCTCTTTCACTCTTCTCCTTCATGCTCATCGAGAAGCTCTTTAGTTCCTTTTCACTTTCTGCCATTAGAGTGGTATCATCCGCCTATCTGAGGTTGTTGTTTCTCCTGCCTATCTTGATTCTGGCTTGTAACTCATCCAGCCCAGAATTTCTCATGATGTGCTCAGCATATAGGTTAAACAAACAGGGTGATGGCAGACAGCCCTGTCATTTTCTTTCCTCAATCTTGAGCCAATCAGTTGTTACATACAGCATTCTAACTGTTGCTTCTTGACCCACATACAGGTTTCTCGGGAGACAGGTAAGATGGTCTGGTATTCCCATTTCTCTAAGAGCTTTCCACAGTTCCACACAGCCAAAGGTTTTAATGTAGTCAATGAAACAGAGATGTTTTTCTGAAATCCCCTTGTTTTCTCGATAATCCAGCAAATGTAGGCAATTTGATCTCTGGCTTCTCTTTCTTTTCAAAGCCCATCTTAGACATCTGGAAGTTCTTGGTTCCCATGATGCTGAAGCCTAGCATGAAAGATTTTAAGCATGCCCTTACTAGCACGGTAAATGAGTGCAACTGTCTGATGGTTAGTGCATTCTTTGGTACTACCCTTCTTAGGAACTGAGATGAAGATTGACCTTTTCCAGTCCTTGGCCACTGCTGAGTCTTCCAGATTTACTGACATAATGAATGCAAAACCTTGATGGCATCCTCATTTAAGCAACTGAATTGTTCTACTGGAATTTCATTGTAGCCACTAGCTTTACTAACAGCAGTGCTTCTTAAGGCCTATTTGACTTCACACTCCAGAATGTCTGACTCTGGGTGACTAACCACATCATCGTAGTAATCAGATTCATTAAGATCTTTTTTCATATTGTTCTTCCATGTATTCTTTCCATTTCTTCCTGATATCTTCATCATCTAGTAGGTCTCTACCATTTTTTATCCTTTATTGTGCCCATCTTTGGGTGGCATGCTCCCTTGACGCTTCCAATTCTCCTAAAAGAGATCTCTGGATTTCCCCTTTTGTTGTATTTGAAGTTGGTGGCTGGCAGTGATCATGATCCTGCTTTCTTTAATATCTATGACTAAATTGCCAAAAGAAAATCATACTGTATTCATTTCCCATGACAAGCTCATGAACTGTATAAAAGGCCAAAAAGATATGACACCAAAAGATGAGTCCTCCAGGTCTGAAGGTGTCCAATATGCTATTGGGGAAGAGCAGAGGAGGTAACACTAAAGAGTATCAAATAATTAGGCTTTTATCAGAGTATGAACAATTTACTTTAAATTATTAGTGAAGTGGACAAAATACATGTTCCACATCAACCGTGTTTGTCAAATAACATAAAGTATAATGTCTTTGTATGAAATAATTCGATTTGTCTTTTGTGCTCTGGAGGAACTAAAAATAGTTCTGCATTTCACATATATTGCATTTCATAAAAGGGACCCAGGATCAATCAAGCTGACATCTGAAATTAAAGGCAGTGGAACATGATTTCCTTAATAAGTATTTTTCATTAGGAGAAGCTCCTGATTCTTGAACTGTCTCCTACTTGCACAAACATATTGTTGGGACAGACAGAAGAGGAAAACCAACTGGATAAATATTTTAAAATGTATCTCTGTATGGCAAAGAAATATTTTACCCAACAATTGACATTTAAAGGACAAAAGGTAACATGGGCCATATTTTTCATTAACTTGAAAATGTAAAAAGACAAGACTACTTTCCTATAAGCTAGAGCAGAACATCATGACCATGAAGTAATTTTATTTTCTTGAATACCATCAAAAGAACAGGTAAAAATATGAGGCATTTATAAAATATTATGTAAATATAAAATATACTTAGCTATTTTCAAAACATGCTTTAAGAATAATTTATAGATTATATAGCTGGAGATTATATAGCTGGAGGAGCAGGAAAAAAAAAATGCTAAGGAGAAATCTTTCTACTTTATTTCCACCTCTGTAAAGCTTTATATAAGGAAGTTACTAGTCGTTCCTGCTATAATAATTTCAGAGGACACTACTCATAAGGGAAAAGGCACAGGATCCACATTATGAATCTCTTTGGTGATTTAATCATAGATATTAAAGAAGGCAGGATCATGATCATTGCCAGACACCAGCTGCAAATACAATAACTGTGAAATTTATTTTTGAAAATATAATGGCAAATTTATAGCAGTATGAATGAATGCTAAGGAAAGCCTATTCATTTGATACCCTTGCTGAATTAGGCCTTGAGTTCCATAGAGTGCCACTGCTGTTAGAGTTTCATTTCAAAATTATCCTGAAAAGATGCATAGAAATAAAATTATACCTTAAGTGCCCTAAGGAATTTTTACACATAGGAACAGCATATTCAATGTCCCTTTGTAAAATAAAAATTTACTCTCTTAAAGAATGATTAGGATTTCTCTGTATTGTTTTTGCAAGTTCCTATAAATATATAATTATTTAAAAAGTTTTTGGCCAATTTACTATCCAATTCACAGTATTGTAAACTTGGATTTTTACAATTTTTTTTTTTTAAAGAAGAATGCACTTGCTTAACTTCAAACTTACCAGAAAACAGGATGGCTACTAGCTTTTCATTCATTCACAAAATGACTATTGTGTGGGTTCAGTTCAGTCACTCAGTTGTGTCCGACTCCTTGTGACCCAATGGACTGCAGCCAGGTCTCCCTGTCCATCACCAACTCCCAGAGTTTACTAAAATTCATGTCCACTGAGTCAGTGATGCTATTCATCATCTCATTCTCTGTCATCACCTTCTCCTTCCGCTTTCAATATTTCCCAGCATCAGGGTCTTTTCAAATGAGTAGGCTCTTTGCAGCAGGGGGCCAAAGTATTGGAGTTTCAGCTTCAACATCAGTCCTTCCAATGAATATTCAAGACTGATTTCCTTTAGGATTGACTGGCTGGATCTCCTTGTAGTCCAAGGGACTCTTGAGAGTCCCTTGGTTCTTGAGACANTGGAGTTTCAGCTTCAACATCAGTCCTTCCAATGAATATTCAAGACTGATTTCCTTTAGGATTGACTGGCTGGATCTCCTTGTAGTCCAAGGGACTCTTGAGAGTCCCTTGGTTCTTGAGACACCATTCAAAAGATTCAATTTTTCTGCACTCTGCTTTTGTTATAGTCCAACTCTCACATCCACACATGACCACTGGAAAAACCATAGCCTTTACTAGATAGACCTTTGTTGGCAAAGTAATGTCTCTGCTTTTTAATATGCTGGCTCTGGGTGCAGCAGACTTGGGTATGGCATAAGTCCTCTTGGAGGAGGTCACCATTACCCACCATAGTGCTGCCAGAACTTAACAGGACTGGGAAATAGACTCTTGAGGGCACAGACAAGAGAACACAGTCCTTATGTACACCAGGACCCAGGGGAAAGGAGCAGTTGACCCACAAGAGACTGACCCAGAATTGCCTGTGAGTGTCCAGGAGTCTCCCGCAGAGGCGTGGCTCAATGGTAGCCTGCTGCAGGGTTGGGGGCAGTGAGTGTAAGAGTACATGCATGGAATCTTTTGGAGGAGATCACCATTATCTTCATTACCTCCACCATAGTTTGGCCCCAGGTAAATAGCAGCCAGGTAACACAGCTCTACCCATCAACAGAAAATTGGATTAAAGATTTATTGAGCATGGCCCCACCCATCAGAATAAGACTGTTTCCCCTCAGTCAGTCAGTCTCTCCCATCATGAAGCTTCCATAAGCCTCTTATCCTTCTCCATCAGAAGGCAGACAGACTGAAAACCACAATCACAGAAAACTAACCAATCTGATCACATGGACCACAGTCTTGCCTAACTCAATGAAACTATGAGCCACGCCATGTAGGGTCACCCAGGACGGGTCATGGTGGNTCCATCAGAAGGCAGACAGACTGAAAACCACAATCACAGAAAACTAACCAATCTGATCACATGGACCACAGTCTTGCCTAACTCAATGAAACTATGAGCCACGCCATGTAGGGTCACCCAGGACGGGTCATGGTGGAGAGTTCTGACAAAATGTGGTCCACTGGAGAAGGGAATGGCAAACCACTTCCATATTCTTGCCTTGAGAACCCCATGAACAGTATGAAAAGGTAAAAAGATAGGGCACTGAAAGATGAACTCCCCAGGTCAGTAGGTGCCCAAAATGCAACTGGAGATCAGTGGAGAAATAACTCCAGAAAGAAAGAAGTGATGGAAAAACTACACCCAGTTGTGGATGTGACTAGTGATAGAAGCAAAGTCCAATGTTGTAATGAGCAATATTGCATAGGAACCTGGAATGTTAGGTCCATGAATCAAAGCAAATTGGAAGTGGTCAAACAGGAGATGGCAAGAGTGATTGTTGACATTCTAGCAATCAGTGAACTAAAATGGACTGGAATGGATGAATTTAACTCAGATCACTATTATATCTACTACTGTGGGCAAGAATTCCTCAGAAGAAATGGAGTAGCCATCACAGTCAACAAAAGAGTCTGAAATGAAGTATTGAATGCAATCTGAAAAATGACAGAATGATCTCTGTTCATTTCCAAGGCAAGCCATTCAATATCACAGTAATCCAAGTCTATGCCCCACCAGTAATGTTGAAGAAGCTGAAGTTGAACGGTTCTTTGAAGACCTACAAGATCTTCTAGAAACTAACACTCAAAAATAGATGTCCTTTTCATTATAGGGGACTCAATGCAAAAGTAGGAAGTTAAGAAACACCTGGAGTAACAGGAAAGTTTGGCCTTGGAGTACAGAATGAAGCAGGGCAAAGGCTAATAGAGTTTTGCCAAGAGAATGCACTGGTCATAGCAAAACCCTCTTCCAACGACACAAGAGAAGATTCTACACATAGACATCACCAGATGGTCAATTGTGTAGGTACTATGTGGTAAACCCTGTGCCACAGTTGGGTACAATTCAAAGCCTCGAATGCCAAGAACTTATATTATCATGAGGAGTTATGGACAATAATCTATAAGAAACTGCCAGATGTTAACTGTATGAGGAAGAATGAGGAACAATAAAGCAGGTAATGGGAACAGATAACAAGAGGTTGGGTTGCTATCTGACATAGAGCCATCAGAGGAGATTTTGTCTGAGATGATGTCATGATACATAATTCACATACAAACATATTTAGAACTGTAACTATAGAGTTTAGAAGATTGTTTTAGATCCCTGCAATTTACTAGAGATAAGATTTTGAGACGTTACTTAATTTCTTTTAGCCTTAGAGTTCCTCATTCATAAGATAAAGACAATATATTGTGGATTATTTTAAGGACTCTATAAAATATGTATAATGTTCAACAAAAAATAAGTGCTCAATATAGTTGCAATTATTATTTAATAAAAACAAGTAAATGTAAATCAGAACTCCACTACTATTGTCTTGGAACAAATTTATTCATTCATTCATTCAGTGGCATTTATTAATCCCTGAGATGGTAAAGAATCTGCCTGCAGTGTAGGAGACCTGAGTTTGATCCTTGGGTTGGGAAGATCCTCTGGAGAAGGAAATGGCTACACACTCCGTATTCTTGCCTGGAGAAATCCATGGACAGAGGAGCCTGGTGGGCTACAGTCCATAAGGACACAAAGAACCTGATGTGACTGAGAAACACTATGTGTTACATATCATGATAGGTGAGAGGAATACCAAAATTTAAGGAATGGAAATGTATTTCTTATTGACTTTGGACATAAACATGAAAAATATACTGCTATAATTATCATAATAAAGCAAACAAAGTAAATTTATTCTATTTAAGGGCCTGTGCTGTGCTTACTCAGTCGTGTACAACTCTTCGCGACCTCATGGACTGAAGTCTGCCAAGTTCCACTGTCTGTAGGGATTCTCCAGGGAAGAATACTGGAGTGGGTTGCCATGCCCTCCTTAAGGGCCTGAATAAGGTTTAACAGGGCTTGCCTGGTAGCTCAGTTGGTAAAGAATCTACCTGCAATTCAGGAGACCCCNAGTTCCACTGTCTGTAGGGATTCTCCAGGGAAGAATACTGGAGTGGGTTGCCATGCCCTCCTTAAGGGCCTGAATAAGGTTTAACAGGGCTTGCCTGGTAGCTCAGTTGGTAAAGAATCTACCTGCAATTCAGGAGACCCCGGTTCAATTCCTGGTTCAGAAAGATCCCCTAGAAAATGGTAGGCTACCCACTCCAGTATTCTTAAGCCTGCCTGGTGTTTCAGATGGTAAAGAATCCACATGCAATGTGGGATACCTGGGTTTGGTTCCTAGATTGGGAAGATCCCCTAAAGGAGGGCATGGCAACCCATTCCAGTATTCTTGACTTGAGAATCCCCATGGGCAGAGGAGCCTGGCCAGCTACAATTCATGGGATCACAGTCGGACAGGACTGAGCGACTAAGCACAGCATAGCACAAAGTTTCGACAAAGGAGGAGATGTGTAAAATTGAAGCTTGCAGGACAAATAGGAGTCCATCAGGTAAATGAAATGAAGAAAGCAGAGCAGAAAGCATGGAATAAAGTTACAGGGAGACAAGGTGGGGAAAAAACAGAGGCACCTATATTTAGAACTTTAACTACATCACGAGATCCCTGTAAAGAAAAGAGGTGAAGCTGTAATTGCAGGCTGGAAGTGAATGATGCAGGCTCTTACACTCCTTCAAGTTTATATGCTACACCAAGAAATCTAGACTTTGTTGTATGAAATTTTGAAGGTGCATGATGTGTGTTTGATGCATGATTGTGCTTCCATTCCAAAAACATCATGTGGCAGCAATGTGGGAAAGAATGTGAAGGAGTTGTTAATATTGGGATCAGGATGTTTCAGAACATCCTGACTTGGGGTTTGGTGACAAAAAGGCAAAGGAAGAAACTCAGGGAAAAGAAGAAATGGAATAACATTTCCTTGTCAGTCATTTATTCTAAAGAAAATAGTGATCACTAAAACATTGCTGTTTCAGGTTCTGGAGCAGTGTCAAATATCATTTTTTAACTAATATTACTGGGTGGCTGATTAGATAGGGAAGAGGGAGGAAGAAAGAGTCTAGGACCTCTCTCAAATATCTGGGTTAAATGAAGTGAAAAAGTAAAATTTAGCAGAGAAGATTTAGAAAAGAAATATTTGAATTCAGTTCTGTAGATGAGTGAACATATCAGCTGGGTTTGCAGGAGTTTCAAGTATGGAGAAAGAGTGATATTAAGTCTCTATCACGCTGCAAAAGTTCAAACAGGTAATGGTTGAATGTGGTCTCCCAGGAGAGCACACAGTGTGGGAGCCAAATCAACTGGTAAGACTGTGAAGGAGAGAAGCCATAGAGTCCAAATGGCATGGGGAAGAGATGGTCTTTGTAATACCAGATAGTTTTTTGGTAGTGTCTGAATCTTTGTGACCCCATGAACTATTGCCCACTAGGTTCCTCTGTCCCTGGAATTTTCCAGGCAAGAATTCTGTTGGGGGTAGTCATTCCCTTCTGCAGGGGATCTTACTGACCCAGGTATCAAACCTGGGTCTCCTGTTTTGCAGGTAGCTTCTTTACCATATGAGCCACCAGGGAAGTCTCTCTCTCTTTTTAAATGTATTCCTCAGGATTTCATCCTTGGTCATATTACCTTCTCATGTGTATTGCTGCTGCTGCTGCTGCTGAGTCGCTTCAGTCATGTCTGACTCTGTGCGACCCCATAGACGGCAGCCTACCAGGCTCCTCTACCTTATTTAGGCTTCTGGAATCAATTCAGCCACAGCACAGTCAATCAAATGAACCAGAGACAGGCATTTGAGACAATGAAGCATACATGTAACACGCCTAATACAAAGTTGTGCCCATAGTAGATGTTCAATAAATATCTGACGAGTAAACACCAATTCACCTCTGGCTTATGCCTTTATTATTTTGGCCTAAAGTGAAACAGGGAACTGTAGACATGATAGATATCAACTTTAATTTTTTTTTTGAAAAGTGTATTTAACAATTGGAAACTAAATTAAAAATTTTCGTTTAAAGATGTACTTATTCCCTGTGTAAAAGAGATAAATAATTAATATACTGGGATTACCTTTTTTCTTAAAAGTCATATAATCTTATTAAGTCCCAAATAATGATAAATAATTTTAAGTCTCAGATATATATTGTCAGAAAAAACTTGTTATAGAATGATCTGAGTTTGAACGTATTTTGCCTTTACCAGAAGCAATTCATATTCTGTGTGTCTCACAAAACTCATTTTACCAATAATTATGAAACAAAGTGTTCAAACATGAAGAGATGTCTAAACAGCTTATCTTCCTTCAATATAGAGCATCTATTACCTCAATGAGTTACAAAAACATTTGAGTTCTGGAGGGTTACACGTTTAAAACTCTATTCCACAACCATTTAAAAAATGTATACTGTATTCTTGTACAATAGTTGTCTTTTTAAAAAACTTTTGTTTGATAGACTGCCTAAATGGGATATGCTAAATGATTTTACTTTGTAAACCACTCGCCAACATCACACACCAGGAATTGCATGTAAAGCTTTCCAAACCATTATTTTTCCATCTTCATTGTCTATCTGTAATGTCATGTCAATTATGGTGTCATACAGAATGTAAAAGTGAGGTGTTCACTCTGTAAAGCAATAGCAAGTCTTTAAATAGGTAGAACAGTATGAAAGAATATAAATTCATTTACACAGAACAATAAATCAGACCAGGGGAAACTTGTTTATCAGTATCTCATGCTTTAAAGGGAACAGGTTATACATGAATTAACAGAATCATAATATGCTGTGTGGGTACAGTTTTGCCATAAATATTGCATGTATTTATCTAACATAGGAATAAAAAGCATCAAATGATTAACAGTTATAACAGCATTCCAAGATAGTTATTAAGAAAGTATTAAACAGCATTGAATCTAGCAATTCAGGAATACATATTAAATATTAATGGATAGGGTCTATCTGAATTAGTGAAAAAATGGACTTATAGAGCATTTTAAATTACATATGGTTTTATAACATAATAATTCTAACAATGGAATTGCTACCAAAATAGCTAAGCAGAGGTTTCACTGAGCTTAAGCTAAGGATAGATGTAACTCATTTACAGCAGGCATATTAATTATATGCTAATACATGCTTTTAAAATTCAAAATGTAATATGCATCTTAATGAACAAGTTAAATATTTCTTCTTGAAATTTTACTCATGCCATTCATCCATTCATTTCCAATTATTTTGTAGGTATTACAAAGGTAAATGTTGGCTCCATGATTATTTATACAATGAGGCTTAAATTAATAAGATCTTATTTCCTACTTAATGGGCAACATATTTAGAGTCATTGATCATGGTTCTTACAAGAAGTTCTGTTGCTTTCAGTACTATGCAAGTCCAGGGCCTTACACTTTCTGTGAAATTCAGAATTAAGCTTAAAAATTTTCATTTAGCCTTCAGAGAGATGCATAAAGATGAGTCCCTATGAACCTATGCATTGCTTAACTACTATTGTCACTAAAATAGTGAAGCATAGAGTCTGTAATCAAACTGATTAGGTAGGAATACACATACACACTGTGTGACTTTCAGCAAATGATTTAACTTCTCTATCAACTATAAAAGGAAAAATAAACAATAATAATATAGGGTGGTTGTTAGGATTAAATAAGTTAACGTATATCAATCACTTAGCATAATTTAGGATTAAATGAGTCAGTCAGTCAGTCAGTCAGTTCAGTCGTTCAGTCATGTCCGACTCTTTGTGACCCTATGAATCACAGCATTCCAGGCCTCCCTGTCCATCACCATCTCTATTAAATGAGTAGATACATCAATTACTTAGAATGATTTGTTGAATATGGAGAGTGCTCAATAAATGTTTGTCATAATTATTATAACATCTATTGTTCTTAGTTTCAATGTTAATTTCTTAAAAGCTTTCTTAATGATATACAGTTGAATACTTATCTTTATAGTATGAAATTGACATTATCTGTTCTTCTCTTATATTGATAAGGTAGAATCATATTTGTTGTCTTAAGAGCAAAACTGATTCAATTAGCTGAAATTTTAGTGTGGAGAAATATTCCCATTCATTTTAATTCTCAACATCACCAGCGTAAAGAATACTTTAAAGAGTATTAAAAGTTAAAAATTTTGCCTCTTAGAGAAGGATTTCCACCAATTTTTCAGTGTTTTCTTTAATTTAGAGATGAAAAACGAGGCTAGGATAACTCAGGATAGGGATGTTGCTAAGGAGAAAGTTGAAGATAGTTTTAAAAAAATTACAGCTCATAAATTTATCCTTGACATAAGTGGACAGTCATGCTTAGTGTGGTTTTAGAACTTCTGATTTATTGAAAAGTAGGCTTCTTTATGTTCTATTACTTACTGTCTGTGTTTTAGTTCAACAAACTACCCTTTTTCTACCTAATCCTACTCTTTTCTTGCTTCTGTTTGAACTACTTAGTAATATTCATCATGGCCTTTATTTTACATCTATCAAGTTAATGATGACCTTTAATTTTAAGTTCCCCATCTTTCAATTTACTTCTTCTTCTTAAGCAAATCTTCTTAAATATTTTGAAGGTGAAATATTAACTCATATTTACTTAACTCTTTATATTCAGCGTACAAGAACATGCTGAAAAAGTATAGGTAGGATGAGCCACACCTGATTTGCCACAAAATACTACTACACATTAAAACACAAAAATCAAGAAGCAACCAAAGTACCATGTTGCCTAAGCATTGCTTTACATTTCAGTTCTTGAGAGTGTTTAATCTGTCTCTCAGGTTCTCACTGTGACACCAGAAAGCAAGAGGCTTCCTTTGTTCCTAACTTCCTGATTTCTATCAGGCATGCAACATGGTCTGGACAGGTTGATGGACAGTTTTTTACATTCTTGAGAACGTTTAGGCTATGAAATTGGTAAAAATGTGAAATCTTGGGTTTCTTGATTTCCAGAGTCCCATGTCCCTGTCTCTTCAATCTCCCCTCTCCAATTCTCTCCAGGAAAGCAGAGGATCATAACAAAGAGGCCTAAGGAGAACTATACTTCAGCTCATCACTTTTAGTTTGGTGCTTTCTATTCCAAGCTCCTAAAGAGATGCCAAAAAAAAAAAAGCTTCTCTATGTTATCACACATAAAAACCCATTTAGGAGATCTTTTTAAAAAATGTGTATTCTGTTTAACCCTCACAGATTCTAATTCAATAGGTTGGGTAGACCCTTAGAATCTGTACTTTTAACAAGCTCTTCTGGAGATTTTGATATAGGTGGTCTTTATGCATAGTTTCAGAAATTCTGCCTTAAAATGTTTTAATCAATGCAAAGCTTTCTGATTTCTAGTAATTAGAAACCAGGAGAGGTAATCACAGTCAATCAAACTGTCAATTATTTTAAAGGATTTATCACTCTTCATTTGATCTTTCTACTACCTTAATCTCCAGCCAGAGTCATAATTTTTAACTACACAAGCAATCAACTTCTTCCTTTGACCATGAGTAAATATAACTTACTAAAGTAGACTAAGATAATCATCAAGAAAAAACAATGCAAGACCCTTTATCAGTTGGGTTATCACATTTTTACGCCATAGAGAGTCTCTATAGTCTGTGCCTATTGCCCAGAAAAAAGCCCAGTCCTGTTATTATTTGTTGAATAACAGTTCCCTCTACTGGCATATTTGCTGAAATTCCCCTTATATGAACTTTGGAACTTTGGAACAAAGTGGTGGTTAAATTCTAAGTCCAAAGCTTGATATTTTTGCCTCAGGGACATGAAAGCACCCTTCAAAAACTAGATGATAAAGGGTACTTTCACAGACATGTTATTTGCTCAGTGAAACTAATTCTAAAAGAAAATTAGAGATTTGGCTTTTGGCCAGGGGTCAAGTCTCAAATTTCAGATCTAGATTGGACACAGTTTTGTTTTTAAGTTACTCAGTTGTGCTCCCCTTATAACGTTCCAAATTAGGTCAGAAAGAATTGCAGTGAGGGTATCACCTCGAGTAAGCAATGGGCTGTTCAGAATTTATCACACAAATTTCTCAGCCCTCTAAAATGACCTAAAGGTTCTTTATAAAAGATGAAACAGTATCTAATAGAAGGATAAATAAGATTTCTGTCTCCCAGATATTTACCAGCATGATCTGAAAGGGTAGGGTATGGGTATACAATGTGGTTTTTAAGTTTAGGAAATCGGCCTTATTTCTAACCATATATGGAATTTCTATGCTCTTCTGGTAAGCATTATCAATATCAGTCTTTAATTTTCCAGTCTTTCTTTCACTATTCCCTTTCCTATATACCAGTCTGCAATTCAGCAGGCCTCAAAGTGTGCCTGAGGATACCTACACAGTCAAAACTGTTTTCATTGTAAGATGTTATTTGCTGTTTTAATTTTCATGAGCGTACAAAGGAGTGTTTTAAAAGTGTATGATGTGTAATATCTCAACAGACTGAATGCAAAAGCAAATACAAGAATCCATTAATCCTGCTTCTATTAATCCAGATATTAAATAGGAGTTAAATATTTGTTATTTTCATGAGTATATTAATTATGTTAAAACATAACACATTGTTAGTATAATTTAAACACATTAATAATTTTTAAATTATATGTTTCCATTTATAATACATCAAAGAGGAACATAACTGATATAAACCAAAGACTTGTGAGGTTCTGAATAACTATTAAGAATGGTAAAAATGTTATATATATCAATATATATATATATATATATACACACACAACTACACCTATTTTTCCACCATAAAAAGAAGGAAATCCTGCCATTTGTGACTACATGGATAAAGCTTGAGAGCATTATGCTAAGTGATATAAGTTAGACAGAGAAAGACAAATACTGTATGATCTCACTTATATGTGGAATCTAAAGAAAATAAACCGACAGAGTAGAGTGGTAGTGGCCAAGGGCAGGGGGCCAGGGGATTGGGAGATGGTAAAAGTGGTCAAATCCTGAATCTGAACTGAGGGCCTGAAAGATGACACTGTGAAAGTGCTGCACTCAATACACCAGCAGATTTGGAAAACTCAGCAGTGGCCACAGGGCTGGAAAAGGTCAGTTTTCATTCCAATCCCAAAGAAAGGCAATGCAAAGAATGCTCAAACTATTGCACAAGTGCACTCATCTCACATGCTAGTAAAGTAATGCTCAAAATTCTCCAAGCCAGGCTTCAGCAATATGTGAACCATGAACTTCCAAATGTTCAAGCTGGCTTTAGAAAAGGCAGAGGAACCAGAGATCAAATTGTTAACATCTGCTGGATCATGGAAAAAGCAAGAGAGTTCCAGAAAAACATCTATTTCTGCTTTATTGACTATGCCAAAGCCTTTGACTGTGTGGATCACAATAAACTGTGAAACATTCTGAAAGAGATGGGATTACCAGACCACCTGACCCGCCTCTTGAGAAACCTGTATTCAGGTCAGGAAACAACAGTTAGAGCTGGACATGGAACAACAGACTTGTTCTAAACAGAAAAAGGAGTATGTCAAGGCTGTATATTGTCACCCTGCTTATTTAAATTATATGCAGAATACATCATGAGAAACGCTGGGCTGGAAGAAGCACAAGCTGGAATCAAGATTGCCAAGAGAAATATCAATAACCTCAGATATGCAGATGACATTACCCTTACGACAGAAAGTGAAGAGGATCTAAAAAGCCTCTTGATGAAAGTGAAAGCGGAGAGTGGCAAAAGTTGGCTTAAAGCTCAACATTCAGGAAAAAAAATCATGACATTTAGTCCCATCACTTCATGGGAAATAGAGGGGGAAACAGAGGAAACAGTGTCAGACTTTATTTGGGGGGCGTGCTCCAAAATCACTGCAGATGGTGATTGCAGCTATGAAATTAAAAGAAGCTTACTCCTTAGAAGGAAAGTTATGACCAACCTAGACAGCATAAAAAACCAGACATTACTTGCCGACTAAGGTCTGTCGAGTCAAGGCTATGGTTTTTCCAGTGGTCATGTATGGATGTGAGAGTTGGACTGGGAAGAAAGCTGAGCGCTGAAGAATCAATGCTTTTAAGCCATGGTGTTGGAGAAGACCCTTGGATGTCAGGAAATGTTTAACAGGAAGATTCCTACATGCTGTTTCTCACAAGCCTTTGTTTCTTTTGAGGCAGAACTGCATGCTGCTCCCAGGAACTGGTGTTAGTGTGTGAGACAGCCTTGAATCTCCATTAGTAAACATTCACTTTATGAAAAAACTGCTTGATCTCGATCCTCTTTCTTGAGATAGGGACTGTCTCCTGATCTTGTGACCATCATCATCCCTTGTTCCCTTGGTCATGGTTACTGTACACTNACTGTGTTACTTAAGTGCCTAGGTTAATTTTGTGGAACTTACAAACAAATTAAACTTGTCAACATGTTCTCAGAATGGAACTCATTCATATGTGAGGAACTTACTGTAAATCTAGGATGATGAGCTAGTGTTTTCTAAATCTTCATTATTTAGACTCTCACATATAGGCCATAGTAATTAATTAGTGCAATATTTTGCTTTAAGGAAAACACTCTCAAACAGACACTCAATAAATGTGTTGAATAAATGGATTTTTAAAGGGTTTATGAAGAACACATTTCCTTTGAATAATACCTTTTAAGAGTATGGCTTAAGATAGTCAACCCCTTAATCATTTGCTCCTGCGGTTTGAGTTGTGTTAACATCCATATTTTAAAATTGCCAAAAATGACATGAGTTGTGTGTTTCATTGCAATGCCTGTATTTCTTGGTAGAAAACTCTTAAGATCTATGCCAAATATTCTCTAATGACTAATATTTTTAGTGTAGTATCTCTGCACAGAAATTCAACCTTAAATAGTAATGATTGCTAGTATTTATATAATGTTACTATGTATAACAAGTGAATATTTATATATGGTTATCATGTGCCGTTGTTCAGTGGCCCAGGCATGTCCGACTCTCTGACTGCATGGACTGCAGCACACCAGGCCTCCCTCTCCCTCACCATCTCCCAGTGTTTGTCCAGGTTCAGTGATGATGCCATCCAGCCATCTCATCCTCTGATGCCGCTTCTCCTGCCCTCAGTCTTTCCCAGCATCAGGGACTTTTCCAAAGAGTCGGCTGTTTGCATCAGGTGACCAAAATACTGGAGCATCAGCTTCAGCATCAGTCCNAGGTTCAGTGATGATGCCATCCAGCCATCTCATCCTCTGATGCCGCTTCTCCTGCCCTCAGTCTTTCCCAGCATCAGGGACTTTTCCAAAGAGTCGGCTGTTTGCATCAGGTGACCAAAATACTGGAGCATCAGCTTCAGCATCAGTCCTTCCAATGAGTATTTGGGGTTGATTTCCCTTACAATTGACTGGTTTTATCTCCTTGCTGTCCACTGGATTCTCAGGAGTCTTCTCCAGCACCATAGTTGGAAGCCGTCGATTCTTTGGCATTCTGCCTTTTTCATACTTCACCTCTCAGAACTGTATGTGAACACTGGGAAGACCATAGCCTTGATTCTATGGACTTTTGTTGGCAGAGTAATGTCTCTGCTTTTCAACACACTGTCTAGGTTTGTCATAGCTTTTCTGCCGAGAAGCAATCGTCTTCTGATTTCATGGCTGCAGTCCCATCCACAGTAGTTTTAGAGCCCAAGAAGAAAGAAATCTTTCACTACTTCCACGTTTCTGCCTTTCCCCTATATTTGCCATGAAGCAATGGGTCTGGATACCATCTTCTTAGTTTTCTTAATATTTAGTTTTAAGCCATCTCTTTCACTCTCCTCCTTCGCCTTCATCTAGAGGCTCTTTAGTTCCTCTTCTCTTTCTACCATTAAAGTGGCATCATCTGCATATCTGAGGTTGTTGATATTTCTCCTAGCAATCTTGATTCCAGCTTGTTATTCATCCATCTTGTATTTCACATGATGTACTCTGCATATAAGTTAAATAAGCAGGGTGATGATATACAGCCTNCCATTAAAGTGGCATCATCTGCATATCTGAGGTTGTTGATATTTCTCCTAGCAATCTTGATTCCAGCTTGTTATTCATCCATCTTGTATTTCACATGATGTACTCTGCATATAAGTTAAATAAGCAGGGTGATGATATACAGCCTTGAAGTACTCCTTTTACAATTTGGAACCAATCTGTTGTTCTATGTCCAGTTCTAACTGTTGCTTCTTGTCTCATATACAGACTTCTTAGGAGACAGGTAAGGTGGTCTGGTATTCCCATTCTTTTAAGAATTTTCCAGTTTTTTGTGATCCACCCAAAGGCTTTATTGTAGTTAAAGAAGCAGAAGTAGAATTTTTTTGGAATTCCCTTGGTTATTTTATGGTTCAGCGGATGTTGGCAATTTGATCTCTGGTTCCTCTGCCTTTTCTCAATCCAGCTTGTACATCTGGAAGTTCTCAGTTCATGAGCTTCTGAATCGTAGCCTGAAGGATTTTGAGCATGACTTTGCTAGCATGTGAAATAAGTTCAATTGTGTGGTAGTTTGAACATTCTTTGTCATTGCCTTTCTTTGCGATTGGAATGAAAACTGACCTTTTCCAGTCCTGTGGCCACTGCTGAATTTTCCAAATTTGCTGGTGTATTGAATGCAGCACTTTAACAGCATTATCTTTTAGGATTTTAAGGAGCTCAGCTGGAATTCCATCCTCCACTAGCTTTATTTGTAGTAATGCTTTTCTTAAGGCCCACTTGACCTCACACTCCAAGATGTCTGGCTATAGGTGAGTGACCACACCATTGTGGTTTCTAGATCATTAAGACACTTTTTTTTTACAGTTCTTTTTTTGGGCTCCAAAATCACTGCAGATGGTGACTGCAGCCATGAAATTAAAAGATGCTTAGTGCTTGGAAGAAAAGTTATGACCAACCTAGATAGTATATTCAAAAGCA